>PVIR01018857.1:0-32636 GCA_004026965.1 Petromus typicus | reverse complement strand
TGTACGAGTCTACAGTCCCACCAACAGTGGAGAAGGGTTCCTTCTTCTCCGCAGCCTCGCCAACATTTGCCGTTGGCTGATTCTGAGATGGCAGCCATTCTATGTGGAGTGAGATGAAACCTCAATGTTGTTTTCATCTGCATCTCTCAAATGACTAATGATAAATGGGCATCTGAAATGAACAGATATTTTTCAGAGGAAGAAGTAAGAGCAGCTAAGAAGCATATGAAGAAATGCTCAAGATGCTCCATCTTTAACTTATACGCAGAGAAAATTTCCTGGAAAAGACACGGCTGCCAGACCGACTGTTATGTTTTAAAAACAGGACTTCTGCTCATCTGCTGTCTGTACTAAAAGACTTCCTGCACACTGACAACCCCCTGCTAGCTGCTAGCAACCAATCATGCTTAGCTTAATGGATAAATAGTCTAGCATCATTTTTAATTTGGAATAAACAACTTATATAACTAAAAAGATTAATCAAAAATTATCAAAACAGGTTGCCAGATATATCTTGATATTTCTTATATAGTATGTTAAGGTAGAGTAATGAGGCAAAATATATTCCCAACAATTGTTGGTATAGGTAGGTATTCATTTGTAAGGCTGTGCTATTGTTTTTAATGTTTAATATATTAATAAAATTGAAAATAATTATCAAACAAGTATTTCTTATCAAACAATTATTACTTATCAAACAAGTAATCTTCTGGGTTTCATTTTCCCCTTCCTTTCTCTTATAAAAACCCTGTCCTCTATTCCTGAAGGAACTTTTTCTCACTTGCCTACAGTTTGCAAGTCTATTGTGTACCCAAACAAAGACTGTTCTTGCTTCTATTTTAACCTTGCCGATGATTTCTTGGTTTATCAAAAGTAAAAAATGTGATGAAACAAAATATTAACACCAGATCCCAGGCCTTCTGTGACACATAGATGTCTCCCCTTTTCTTCAAAAGAGAATAAAATCAAAATAACCCAAGTAAGTTTCAGAAGAAAATGATGGTAAGAAGTGCCCCAAAGAGCATTGAAAATTGATTGTTGATTCTTCCCCAATTGACCATATCTTTAAAAATTACAGTCTGCAAGGCACTGTATCAGCTTTATTGGAAAAATTCAGAAGTTCAGCTTTTGATTTTTGCCCTCGGAAAATTATAATCAGGGAGATAGGATAGAAATTTGATTCTAAAATAATAAGATGTAATGACAGAAGATATGATATGAAAGTGTGTCATCTTGAAAAATCCTAAGTGAAAAATAACAACTGTGGAAGAAGAGAATTTAAAAGTCTTTTTTGGTTCAATATCTGAAAGGTGAAATATGAGTTTTAAAAAATCCATACCTTGTAGATGAAGATAGGAAGGCTGAAAATAAAGTCACCTTAAATGTATGGGAGCTTTTTTTTTTTTAAATTTCCCTTTAAGATTAATTGCTGCAATTGTGATAATATCAGAGAGCAGTAATCACAAAAGTTTTGCATATTTTGAGTTTGGTTTCCAGAAAGTTTACTTCATTTTGTTTTTCTAGTAATATATGAACTTTTATTTCCCTATGTTTTTAATAAATTTCTTGGTTATATTTTGTTTGTTTGACTTTTCTTGGCCAATTAGATGAGTACAAATTTGTGTTCTATTGTTTTTCTGTGTGAAGGCACAAAAACAGTGTTTGGCAGAATGACTGGGAGAGATAGCCTTGTTTCATTTTTGATTTCAAAAGGAAAGTCCCCAGCTCTTCCCATTGCTTGGTCTTATACGTGCTTTTTGTCATGTTAGGAAATATAACTGGTCTTTAAAAATTAGAAATGAGAATTTATTTTTATAGTAATTGTCTTCTTAATCTAACCAACAGCCAGCTAAAGATATTTGCTATAACTTCTTGGATGCTAGTGAGTATAACTTCACTTTAGTATGTTCTTTTCACAATTATAATTTCAAGTGTTTCTGTAAGTATTGAACAACCTGAATATGTCCCTCATCCAATTATCTACACTCGGTTTATCAGCTATAGATTGTTCCAATAGTCCAGTATTGTGATGCCTTTAAGATGGTCCTAGAGGAGTGAGAGTCACCAGCTTGCAGTACCTGGAGCAATCTCACACAGTGTATGTAAGACAATGGGAAGACGGGTCAAGGTGTGACCATCTCATGTCAGTGTTTTTTTGTGATGTATGATCCATACTCAGCTTCTGAACCAACTTCACTCTGTGTCTGAGACTTAGAAGGTTTTTCTAGAGTTACCCAATTCTTCAGTCCCCACGTGGCATCATCTGCCATCACGATTTTTTATCTTCTCTGTTGAACATCCCAACATACCTCTAGTTTCCAAAAGAAACTCCACTTGGCACATACCCCTATGGCCACTCCTATATGGTTCAAACTGTGTCCTAGCTGTTTCTACTTTGTACACTATAGACACATTCTTGATTCACAATATTTTACATCCAACTAAAATAAAAAAGGAAAGCATTGTCCCTAAAGGCAGTTAACTGGTAGAAAGTGCAGGTTGAGTCTCTCATGCTCCCTCAAGTCCTAAATCCTCCCGTGGCTGGATTTTGGAGTGCCTGCTAATTTGCATGGCTGAAATAAGGTGGGCTATTGACTGAGGCAATGAAGCTAAGCATTAGATTATAATAATTAACTCTTTGAAAATAATTATTTAGCATGAGTTGAAATTTATTAGTCTCCCAGGAGTAGTTGGCCCTGACTGTCATCTCATAATATTGCTTGGAAGGAGTTTCTAAATACAGATAATAGAATATGCTTTCTCTCTAGCTTATCATAGTTTCATTCTTGCATGAGTTTAACAAGGTCTCATAATTAATCACAGCCTCATAAATACAGTCCACACAGCTTCACTCTTCAGTGACCATTTCCTTATCTACAGAACTCAAGTGTCATAATAACCTAGTTATTGTAATATTTGACTGATGCAGAAGGCAGGCAAATTACTGTAATAGGGATTTCCTGAGTGTCTGGAAGTTTGGTTGTATAATGATATGGTGTCTTCTAAGTATGGGTATTGGCACGGAGAGAATGCTGTTCTTTTCTGATTGCAAAATACTTCTGAATAAGTTAGGATGATTGACGTGTTCTTGGGTTTGCAAAGTTTCTTAATTCTTAATATCTCATTCCACTTTTTACAATGTATGTTTCCTCCTATTTTCAGCCTCTCTCATATAATTTAAATTCCTTTTTACTCTCTTCCCCAAAAAAAAGATTCAAAATCTTTCCAAATGATACAAAATTATCTATGCAGTATATTCATAGCAATGTAAAAATAGAAAAAAAATACTGGTTAGGAAAAAAACTACAGAAAATAAGCTACTCTATTTGTAATGAGTTATAGGTAGAGTTTTATTTATTGTTAATTGTCTATGATTAGTAAATATGAGTTATGAAATGATAATGATGATGATGATAAACACAATAATATAGTGAAAATTGCATGTGTCCCAGAGTCAATTAAATCTGGCTTAAATTTTTACCATGAAACTGCAGACAAGTCCCACAATCTCTCTGGGGCCCTGTTGCTACCATTTTATCAAATTTGTTATTTAATTCTTTCCTCTCAGAGTTGTTGTGAGATTTAAAGTACATAATGTCCATAAAGTCTCTTACATAACACAATCTCTTCCTCTGCAGCAATGAGAAACCTCACTGAAAATTAAGCAAAAACATCTTCCTGCATGAACAATGAGATGTCTTTGCTTTTTTACAACCATGTACTCAAAAAGTTAGATATCAAATCATAAATGTCTTCTGCAGTGATGGTATCAGCCCCAACCTAAATGACTATTACCAAGCACATGAAGATGAGGCCTATGACAGGCACGCATGGGTGTTAGCTTGCTTTCAGCCATCTAACAGCTTTCCCTACCTGTATCCAGGTTAGTAATTAGAAATATCAGTGATATGTCTAAAGCTGATGAAAATAAACCTCAAAAATGAAGAAAATAAAATGCCAAAAGCCTAGCAATGGATATAATTTTAGTACATTTTCCCATAAGACTAATTAACTAAGAGCCTAAAGTTTTCTTACAGTTATCACTGGTACATTCTGGCTGAGGAAATCATGCCCCAGAGCCAGCAGAACCATAGCTGATGCTACCCTCTTGTTACAATGACTCTCCTCCATAAAACTGCAGTAATTAGGCCAAAATCATGCTATTCAAAGAGAGCTAAAACATAATTCTAAGAGATTTAGCCACTTAAGGAAATATGTACATTCCACTAAAGCCTCAGGGGTATTATTTCTGGTCAGTAAAAGCAGTGTGAGAAGTTTCTAAAACAGTATCTCTTCCTAGAAATAAGTTAACACACATTCTGAGCATCTCCTGCATGCAAGACCTACAGTACACAAAATGAATGCTGACCCAGCTTGACAGTTAATGCATTCTGGCTTGCTTTTCTCACACCATGAACCTTATTTTCATGTACTTTGTACCCATGACCTACACCTTCATCTTTCTCTCCTACACCAATGACAATGGCCTCCTCGTTGGTGATTTTTCTGTAACTGTTTATGACAATCAAATATCCTCTCCCCTTTGTTTTCCAAGAGGCCATCCAAGCTCTCCCAAAATCTACCTCTGTTTTTCCTCCTTGGTCTGATCTCCCCGCTTTAGCCCAACAGTTTCACTGAATGTGAAACATGGGCGTCAGGGACTATATTGTTTTGTTTCCTTCAAACTTATTTGCTAAAGCTGTTGGTCACTTTGGTGTGTCCTTGGTCAAGTTTTTGCTACGATAGTTTTTTTAAATCAAATTAATATGACTTTACTAGAGTATGTTTACAAAATATCTGGTAAAATACCCATAATAGTTATATTCATTTGGGGTCACTGATACATTTATGTAATATATCGTTTGAATAATATTTTTCATTGCCCAAAGATGCACTACACTAATAACATCATTTTACTTTTTGTATTCTGAAACTTTGAGGTCTGGGCCTTGAAGAACTTGTGGTCTGGGATAACCAGTTCCTACAGATGCTACTATCTCCCCTTCAGGGGCACCTTTCCTCATAAACCAACCCATCTGGGGCCCACACTCAACCACCTCCCTTACCAGATTCTCACATGCAGGCCTCCTCTTTCTCCTGCCTTAACCACTTCGCAGCCTGGTGCCAGACAACAGCAGACAACCCCATAGCTCAGAGCCTGCAGAAATTATTTAAAGTCTCCAACCCTAAGCCCACTGACCCTGCTTCGCTCTTTCTTTCCTACAGAAGTCATGACAAAGATATATTGTCCCCTTGGTCCCTCTGCTTCCTGACATCTCTGGTGCTGTGAGGAGTGGCCCCTTCCTGGATGAGGTGGTTTTTCTTCTTCACATCTGTAAATAACAATTATTCACATAGAAATCTTCTCCTGCTCCACTGGCCCCACTCCACCGGAGCAATAATATAATCTGTGTGTTCCCGTGCTGCTTAGGTTTTGTTCATAAAGTCTTTCCCTACCGGTACAAATTGTCAAAGTTGAATGTGATTATAATGTGTATCTCAACTGTACCAATAAACTCAATAAAAAAAACATTAAAATCTGTATGTTAAAATTCTTACCTCCATATTCAACTCCTCTGGAAATCTACACAAGCTCTCCTTTCTCCCAAATTAAATGTGGTACAATCTGTATCACTTATTCTCATTCTTCCATTGCTCCATATTGCCATCAGGAGAGGTGCCTGCTGCACTGACACTGAGTGTAGGATGGCAGGTTTCTCCCATCCAACTGTGTGGCCAGAACTTATACTTCTTGCCAGAGCCTGAAATAACACCTAGCACAGACTCTCCATACGTTTGGGAAACTGAACTGAACTGGAGAATGATCCTTGCCCTAAAATTGTAAATTTGGGAAAAGCTACTGAGCACAACCAGGTTATTCCACTGCAGTGCAGTGAGTACAAAGAGAGACATAACCACAAGCCAGAAGAGATTGTGGATTATTCCACTGTAAATTTAAATTTTTTAATAACATCTCAAGTCTTCAAATTCAGTGAATTTGGAGCTTTGGAATGTCAGACTGACAGATCAAGCATATTTACAAAGAAGGAAAAATGATTGCATCCATTAAAATGAGCTTTCTTGGATTCTGTCTCCTTACCAACAGAGCCTCTCTCAGTCCCTCTGCTGCTGCTTTGCCACACTCAGGCCAGCCATAAGCCTTCCTCTTCGGGGAAGAACCAGCAGTGAGGAAGGACCTGCCACTTCTTACACCTTGGACAAGTGTTTTCACCTCCCCAACATTTGTCTGTCTTCAGCACTGACATCAGCACTAGCCATAATCACCATTCAGAGTTAGGTTAAGGATGAATCCATGAATACATCTCGCATGTACTAAGAGCTCAGTCAGTGTTTGCTGTTACTCCTCTCACAGTGTCTCCTTCACATCCTCTCCACTCGCACACACACCATCAGATCCTGCCTCATCAGTGCGCTTGCATAACATACAACCATGACGGTGTTCATATCCCACCTTTTAATCTTGTCCCAGAGCTTATAAAATGAAGTTTAAACTTAATACCCTGCTAGAAATCACTGTAACTCCTCCCTTACCAATTTCTGCAACCCCACTTCTCATTGCAGTTTCATCCAGCTGAGTTACTAGGAGCTGCTAAATACATCTGACTTCTCAGAATTTCACTCTGTACCTGATCAGCTTGTACTTTCATCTCAAATGCCCTCAGTAACACCAACCCCCTTCCCCAGAAGAAATCAACTTCTCCAATTTGTTCTCTTTTCATTGCAGAATGCCACTTTTCATTTCTTTGCATTGACTCATATACCTTTTACTACACATGGTGCCATCCATAGGCAAGGAACAATGTCTTCCTAACTCCCTTATTGCCAGTGCCTGAAAGGTTTCCATGGTTCCTGGAATTCTCACAGAAATATGAATGAAACGGATGACTACCATCAAGTATTCAACGTATCAAGACTTATGACCTCTTTAATCTGCTAGCTTAGTTTGGAAATTTAACAAAAAGAGCTGGATCATTGTCATGTGGCAGCACTTAGCCCTTCCCAGTCTTTCCCTCTCCCCATGTTTAACACCCTGCCTCTCTTCCCCTTTTATACAAACAGAAGAACAGCACAGGTAACTGGATCTCACATATCCTGTGGTTGGCTAATCTATCCCCAGTGAGTAAGTGTAAACAATTTAAACTTAAAGTAATAGACCACAGTTCTCAGTTCTTTGGCTGATGCCACAGGGATATGATTGACTAGGGCCCCTTTCATCTTACTTCAACCCTCCACTGTAACTTCTTATCAAAGCTCAACAAGCTGACTCATTGACAGAGCAATATTAGGGAGATATTCAAACAGTGTGATTTAGTAATTCACTCTCGAAAATACATAGCCATTATGTCTTAAAAGCATGTTATACTGCATTAGAATTGTCCATAAAATTATAAGCGATGATAAGCCATGACTTTAATTCTGGTCAGAGCAAATATGAAAGTCTGGATGGAACCATGAAATATTTCAAACAAGTAACCCTATACTAAAGAGGAAATACTTGATTTAATTGGATTGTTATTAGTTATATTTTAATGTTGAGTTGTTCCAAATGGCATGTGTACAATGGAAGTTTCCATTTTCATTATAACACTGTTAATACTTATTTTGTGTAAGTCTATAACTGATACCATAGATACATAAATTTATGTTTTCTCTTGCCTTTAGTCTTCTTAGATACAGTATTTACTTGACTATTTTTCCAATTGCTACAAGCAACAGTTGCTACAATCTCATTAAAATGTGTCTTTCCTCATGGATAAAAATCTTGAAAGAAATATGAGGGTCACAGGCTTAATGAAAAAAAAAAATACTACTTAGGTTGTCAACCAAATTTTTCATGCCATGAACAAATTCTAAATTCTTAAAAATCATATACATTCTCTGATAAGAGTACATGGAATTCTGTGATTCTCATGGCTTGACTGGGACTAGAACAATGCTAAGAATATTGTTCCTTCATTAAAATTGTTGACATTCCCTCGGGTCACTAAATACTTACAGAGATGAGGCTGTTTACCAGCCACCTTGCCACTTAGACCCCAAATCGGAAAAATATTTTATTTTCTCTTTAGAGAAAACATATAGCTGAGTGTCTTTCATTTAAGTCACTCACCACCAAGGCTACCTGGCGCTTAGTTTTGCTCTGAAAATGTGTCCATTTTTTAAAAATCAGACTTTCACCACAGGGTAGATTACAAAGAATGCCCCTCACAAACTTCTTACCACCAGGCACATCATGAACAAAGAATCCAGATGCTGTGCTCCAAAAGCTGTCACCATATCTCTTCAAAGAGATGCACTGGCTCCCACCAGTCAGCACCAAATTTTCCCTCACCTAACTAGGTATCATTAGCCTCAGTCTGTATTTGAGGAAACCGAGGCACAGATTTTAGATTATCTGCAGAAGAAAAGACAGCATCTGCAAGATCTGCTAAGGTATTCATTATAATTTTAAATAATAGCGTCATTGCCATCTACAGTAGCATTCAGGGCTCCCAAGACATTACTGATCAGCTGTCCTAAAAGAACTACTTCTCCAGCAAGCACCTCTCTTTTATTTTATCTTGTCCATTTTTCACCAACAAAACACAATTCTTGCTTCATTTAGTATGTGGCTGGGTTAAGTAGCCCTAGAAGCAGATGTTTAGTCCAGTTTTAGGCAGGAAGATCAGATGAACCCAAAAGAAAACAGTTCATCTGTCTCCAGGTCATAAAACAGAAACTGATTCACACATGAAATCCTAGCATTGTTTAAACTTCAGATATCAAGAGTTAAATCAACTTCTGTTTCTTAGTCTTAAGTCATGGTCTCTCTGTTGGACAGAATATTATGTCTATTTCGCTGTGAGTACTTTGGAGACAGAAGACACTAACACCTGCCCTGCTTCTGACATTCATTTAACACATGTGCACTAACAGAAAGATGGGTGAAGATGTGAGAGGATCAACACTTTGCTCAGAGCCATCCTGAATCTGAGCCATCCCCACGGACACTCTGTGGCTGTCCCCCAGTCCAGCAGAAAAGAGGATAAGGGACAGACAATGAGCAGGAGGGAATCTTCAAGAAATGAGCTGATATCTTTGTGTGGATATGGAAATGACAGAAAACCAGATATTCTGGTAAAAACTGGAACGTTCGCACATTTCAAACACTATGAAGGAATTACAAAATTGGCAGTAGCAAAGGCACAAATGTAAGCCACTAACATCATCAGCTAATAAAGAGCTCTATTTCCAGTAAGAAAACAAGAACCCCCCCCAACAGTCTGCAATACCTCTACCACTTTCTAATGTATATCCAGCTAGCCATGGTCCACACAGGTAGTGTGTCTAGAGCTTTTCCATTCTGATAATTCTTCTCAAAGGATTGAATGTTATCTCTGCCCTTTCCTGGTATCATTTCTTCAAGTTTAAGTTCAGATCTCAATTCTCAGAAAAATCCTTTCCCTACTCATTCTGAGTCATCAAATTAATGCTCAGGAGAAGAAAAAAAAAGCACTATGCTTTCTAATAACAGTTGTCTACAGGATCACCAGAGTGATCAGGAGACAAGACAGTAGGTTTCCAACACTGTCAAACCAGCATCTTCACTTTCAGCATGTGTTTGAGCCACAGGGGAAAAATTCCTTCTCTGTTACGTCATTGCTTCAACTGCATCAGTAGTTTTCTTCATCAAAACAAAAATGTAAGAGTCATATTTGTTTTGTTTTGGAAGTGGTGAATATTTTGTAATTCTCTTTTATTCATCTTAATGATCTATTATAGCATCTGAAGAGTATACAGGTAAGAATATCCTAAGTATGGGAGAGTTTTGCTGAATCAAGATACACTAACAAACCCATTGTCTTCTCAGTGCTTGTGGCATTAATGATATCACAGGAAACACAGTCACTTTGTTTTGTGATGTCTCCTTCCAAGGATGGGAATGTATTTCAAGCAGTTTCTTTTCTGGCACACAAAACTTTATTAACCTACTATTCATAAATATATCCAAAACATACATATTCTTTGTTCACATCAAAATTGCTGCCTGAGCAAAAGTATCTGCTGCTTTCTTCATTCCAAACCCTTAAAAATGACAAATGATATTTTAAAAATAATAAATCCATAACACAGTAGAAGTGAAGATATAGAAAAGATGACATCAGATTGCTAGAGAAAAGTATAGCTGAAAAATATGCAAGAGAAGTGACAACACATATAAAGTGATGGGAATTTGTCAGCATAGCCTGGCTTCTGCTGCCAGAGGAAACACCACAGAATCAGTGCTGTTTAACACAAAAATTCAATTCTGCCTTATTCTCTGTGTCCCCAGAGTCTGGTATGGTTCAGTTATACCCAAAGGAGACTGGGATGCTTTAGCTTAGAAAGGAGATGGGAAGGCTCTAAAGAGATCATTGATCAACAGCACCTGTACATGGCCCTCTCCTCCAGAAAGGTAACTGCAAAATATAGAAAAGCAAGTGAAATATTTGGTAACTAATACTGTACTGTGTTTGCCACTTCATGTCGAAAGATTTCCTTGCAATCTTCTAGGCGATTCTTTGTGGCTTGATTTTGGCAAGATCATCAATCCTGGCCTTGGGAAGAAAATGCTAAGGAGGAGAATGACTAGTAAGAAACCTCACTTTTATGTCTATTGCACAAAGTATTTGTTTTCTACATTTATTGGCATAAATTGGTTACTTCATCTTTTATCTGGTACATTTTGTCTTTCTCAAAGATGAAGGAATTGGGTTTTAACTTTTCCCTTCAATGAAGCAGAAATCAGTACCATCTGAGAAAGTGGATCAAAGCCTTGGAGATTCTTTGTGAGTTCACTGGGTACAATATAAACTGGTATTTCTAAATTTCTTTTTGATGTGTTCACTGGTAGTTTGGTTAAAATGTGCTCAAGGAAGTCCCCTTGTGCGCCATCCTCTGTGTCTCTAGAAACACACACATACACACACACACACACACACACACACACACACACACACACACACACACATCTCTTCCCTGTTCAACTCAAAGGAAACAGATAAAAAGCATGTGGACAAGTGTCCAAAGCATGATTCCAGAATATTCCAAAAAGTTAAACCATGAAAGAAGAACAGATCAGTTCTTCAAGTGAACACAAATATGAAAATCTATAAGAAATTCATATTGCAAATAATATTGGAAGAAATGTATACAGTCCAGACAGGGAACATTCTGAATTTTAGAAAAGTGGTCTGTTAATTTGTTCTCCTAACCACAATTTTTTTCTTTCTGAAGTCACCTTTCCTCTGCTAGACAGTAGTGATAGGAGCTTATGAGGATGCCATGCTTCTTCCTTCCACATCGATTCCAGTTGCCTTTTACAGCTGCTGTGCTAAGTTTAAGTCTGCAGAACCAACCTGAAGGCACAGGGAGTCAATGCAGTGAAAGCCTATTCATTTGACTGCTCCTTTCCCATTTGATGGTTGAGTCAGCTTTTAAAATAAAGCTCACCTTATTTGTAATTCTCCTTCTTTAGTGCCACCACCAGCTGTACTTTCCACTTCACATGAATTTTGGTCTATTCCAATTTTCCGCTTCTCTGACTCTGATCCCACAGTTACAAATGGAATCCCAGGTTACACTAATATCTCTCACTTGCTGGCACTGAAGAGATCAATATTTCAAAATGCCATATGTTTTATAGATCAGCTACTGCGTGCACACAAATACAGTGATATTTGAACCATTGCAGTGTTTGTAGTTATATAAGCTAGTGGCCCAAAAAATGTAAGGTATGCTTTGTGCCTAAATTTCTACAGGTCCTCTTGATTCTTAAATCATGAGCTAATTGTAGACATGTCTTTTACTGAATTTGAGAGTTTGAAATGGCAGAGATTGAAATATACACAAACAACCAAAATGTCAATAGTGCTTTGAGTAACTTAATTCTGATCACATTCATTGTCAAGCAGACATTTCCTTGGTCTGGCATGAATGGGACCCAAAGGTAACATTCTGTTCCCTTGGACTCTTTCTTCCACCTGCTTCTTCATTTATTCATTCAATAAATAGTCATGGAGCACCCTATGTGTCATGGTGTGAACTATCCTCCAGGAAGGCAGAGACAAACATGACTTCTCAGGAGGCTCTTTGGCCACGAGAGGAAAAATACACACATGAATGCACTGAAATAACAGAGACAGTAAGAAAAACACTATGATAACAGAGACAGTGAGAGAAACACATAGTACCTTGGAAACAAAGGGAGACCCATTAAAAGAGGCAGGAATCACTCAGGAGGAAAGGGTGCCAACAAAAAGGAAGAGATGACTTATGCTTCTGAAGCAGTTATTCTGAGGGGACAATTGGAGGCAGGAAATAGCCTTTTTAGATGCTGCTTTGCATGTGCATGTCCTATATTTTCACATGTGCTATTTAATTTCATCATTTTATGGCCTTCAAAGTACATTTATTTAAGGCCCTGTTCATTCTGATGATAAGTAAATTAAGGCACAAAGAGATAAAATATTTTGCTTTGAATCTTCATGTAATAAATTATAAAATTAGGCTATAAACTCTGATTGAAGAGCTCACAAAATAAACTAAATTTTAATTCAAGGATATGTAGGGCCAGAAAAAAAGGCAGAAGTTATGAGATACAGAAATTTAAAGAATGGGAAAAATTCAGAGTTTGAAAGTCAAGGTGAAGAATCTGACGGGGAGGATAGAAGTCCAGCAGGGTGAGGAGAAATGCATCTCTGCAGCCAGGAGAAAAATAGGTGCTTAGAAAATTAGTCACTAATTTCTGATTTGACTTCCTTTTCTTGTTGAGCATTGCCCTTGTCAAAAGACATTAGAGGACTGGGAAATATTTACTGTGGTCCTATAAGTCATCAAACCCTTTGCCTTATATTTTACAAGCCTCCTCTGAGTCCCCAAAACAAACTAATAAGCCTCATTATCTTTTTATCCATGAAATGGGAATAAATCCAAATTTAAAAATAAAGCATACATGAAATGCACACAGAGAATACTGGTTCATACATAGTAGCTTCATTCTGCAGGTCCAGGAAATAAGCTAGAGGAAGACTCCACAACTCGCCTTCATCCACACAACTAGAGGAGATAGAAAGTGTTTTCACTCAAGTATGTCTGCTTTCTGCATTTACAGCCTTTCAGCTAAATAGTGTAAACACTTGCTGGAATCATGTAATAATACTAGTGTAGAACTGATTATAAATAAAATACACAGTGAGAAAAAAATATTTCATGTTTAGCTACAACCATATTATTTGATATTACCCCTTATACCCCACTATAATATGTGTTTATTAATGAAATTTGGGACTTCTTGAGATCCCCATTAATTGCAATTATTTAAATGGTAGGTAGATAGATAGGTAGATAAACAGACAGGTAGGTAGATAGATGACAGATATATAGACAGACTGATAGATGGACATTTATACAGTGGTGTGATATTGCCACCACAAATGGCCAGTTTCAGGTGTTTTGTATTTTATGACCTTATCTGTAATTTATTTAATTAACCAATATGCATGCTATGTAATGTTAACAACCACCAAGTAGGTGAGGTGTTAGAAGGTTCCTCATGTTTTCACACACTGACCATATTCTTTGATTTAGCAAAAACCAAACCATATGCAAGTATCAAAAGAATGTAAAATCATCAGACTCCATGGGGACTTCAAAGTAATAAAATGAACCAGTTTCAAGGCAAGAAGAATGACCCCCATTAAAAAGGAGTTTTAAAAATTAGGTATGGTAATATGATTCAGTCTACAAGAGCGGTTGGCAAATGAAAATATATTTAAAGAGTACCTCTGGCCCCTGTGGTATGTGTACCCTGGGAGAGCCGTCATCTCTTTAATAACTTTGCTGTATTTCTTTACCACATTATTGAAAATTATTTAATGAGCAGTTTCCCTCAGAGAAGATATCAGAATCTCAGAAGCAGTTGCCATGAGAGATACTCTTTAAAGCCTGATGAAATTATGTTTACTTTTTTACATTTCTTCCTGGAGCAGTTGAAATAGCAATGCTTTCATTTTTTTCTTTTAGAAATATGTTTCTACTGATGAAAATAACACATATTTGAAGTGAGAAATTTGGAATTTCCCAGGCAATCCCTCTGTAAATACAGAACTCTTGCTATTTGTGTATATTATTGTTTAAACTCCTGGGCTATTTTATATGAATCATATCGAATGCACAAATGTTAATTGTATGTGTACAGGCATTCCACTTTGTGTCCTACATTGTGTTTGTTCAGTGATATTATCCAAAGTTGCCCTTCAGCCCTCTTCTAACACAGACCACTGCTGTACCTGTGTCTTCTTTTCTATTTACACCTAACAGTTGTTTTGAACCATGACCTGTCAGCATTAAGGGAACAAGCCTCTCTCTTTTAGCTTGCTTACCACGTACTTCAGTGCAGCCCCAGGTTACACCGGTGCGCACTCAAGTCAGGGAGTCCACTCGCCAGTCTGTACTCCTTGCCACTTTGAAGTTAGCAGGTAAGCTCCAGAATCCTCTATACTTTTTATCCATAAAATTGCTATGAATCCACATTACAAAATAAAACACATATCTCTTGCATACTGCAATACTTAATAGAATAGATCAAAGATTTGTGGTGAATTCAAACAGTAGTCAAAGATGGAGAAAATTAGTACAAGACATTGTATCAGAAAGACAGTTTTAGCAATTTTTCAACACTAGTAAGATCTGATTGTGTGTGGGGAGGCGTTTTATTGAGCAAGTATTCTCCACCACTTAGCTAAAACCCCAGACCAACCATAAGATTAAATATAATAATTTTTTAAAGTTACACAGCATAAGTCAAGAACAAATTACATTCACTGTGAAGCGTCACTCTCCCCAGAAAATTTTACAAAATATTTCTAAAGAATTTCTCACTTTTTCTTCAAATGGCAATTGATTTTTTTTACAGTTAGAGAAAGTCCCTCTGAACTTTTGCTTCTATCCCATTTGTACTGATTTTCTTTTTTTTTTCTTGTGTACTTTTTTAAAAATTTAAATCTTTATTGGTACATTACATATATGCATCATGATTGCACTTCATATTGGGGATTTGTACCAGTATAAGACACAACTTAATTCTTATTTTTTCCCATAGCCCTACCCACCCTACCACCCTCCCATATACATAAAATTTGTTTCCTTACTTTTTTGTTATAATCTCATTATTTTTCCCCCTTCACCCTCTTTCACAATATATAACATACAACTCTAGGACTCATTTACATCTTGATTTTCTCATACCAGAGAAAAGATGTGATATGTACCTATCTGTGACCTATTTATTTCACTTATGAGGATATCTTCAAAGTATGCCCATTTAAGTATAAATGATTCAAACTTATCATTTTTCTGGCAGAGTAATACTCCATTCTGTTGTTGTAGTTATATACTGGAGTTTTAGTGTATATATTTATAGATGCTGCTTTATGTTATGTCGTTTATTATATGTGATGTTATAATTAGATCAGTATTCATATTGATTCTTCTATTAGCATTTTAGCTGCAATCTCTGCATCTCTTTTTCAGATGATTTCACTGGAAATTACAATATATCTTAAGAATAAAAATATACACATATTTAATATTTGACTACATTATGTAAAATTCATTAGGACACTTGTGTTATTGTACAAGGATTATACTGATACTCAAACTTTTTATACACTGTAACACTACATACAGTATTATAAACATTGTCTTAAATAGTTACACATTTTGAGGTTTGTTTTATAAAAATGAGGAAAAGAAACCTTCCTAATCTTGCATCTACGTGCAAGTATTTGCTCCCTCTGGTGATCTCGTTCCTCACATAGATTCAGGTTACGGTCTGGTACCATTTCTCTTCACTGTGAGCAGAATTTTCATTAGCATTTTTCACAGAGTAGATCTGCTGACAACAACCTCCTTTAATTTATATAAAAATATTTATTTGTTGACTTTCATGGACGACTCTGCTCAGTACCAGAGCTGTGTTGGTAGAGTCTCCCTGTAACTTCCCAGAGCTGCTTTCTGTTTGCCTTCCCCCCACACCCCCATGTTTCAGAACCTGATCATCGACTGTATCTTTGCTCCCTGTGCATAGTAGATGCTTTCCCTATCCACTTTGCAATTATCTTCTTATCTTTAGATCTAAGCATTTTGATATCATTGTTTTACATTTTTCTTTCTATTCATCTTACTCGGAGCTAACTGAACATAAATATATGTTTTCTACTTGATTTGAAGTCTCCAGCCATTTTCTTTTCAAGTATCTCCTTGGCTCCTCAAGACGCTGTTATATGTGTCTCACACTGCTGGAGAATCTCACACAATTGTGTTTCTTCATATTTTTTTTTTCTTTCTGTATTTTACATTAGCTATTTTCTGTGATCTCCCTCAAGCTGACTAGTTTCTTCTGCTGTTAAAGCCTTCCAATAATATTGATACTCCAGTTACTCCTTTTTTTTCAGCTGTAGCATTTCCAGGTAGTGCTTTCTTTATAGTTTCTATTTATCTTCTGAAATTAGCCATCCATTTATTACCTGCATAACTTCTTTGTGTTCTTGGATATATTTATAGTAGCTTTTTAAAATATTATTTTCTGAAAATAATCTGGGTCATTTCAGGGTCAGTTTTTACCTGCTAGTTCTTTTCTTCTTAACTATGGATAGCATCTTCCTTGTTTTTAGCATGTCAGATGAGATTTTTCAGAGCTAAACATTATGAATGATGTATTTGTAGACTGCCCGGAATATATCGTGTTCTGCTACATAATATTTCACTATTTTTGGAGAGCCTTGGTAGTATTTGACTTGGCTGGACTCGAGTTTTAGATGCTTGCTGTTCTGAAGTGGAAATAGCTGAAATCTCTTCACAGGTGTTTCCTTTTCCTGTCCTTTGTTCTTTTCAGGATCCCCCGTCGTCTCCCTCTTGCAGACACAGGTAAGTAGTCAGCTAAGAACTGGGTAGATTTTATTAGCCGATCACGCATTTCATGTTCTACTGTGGCGCTGTCTCCCAGGCGTTCCCACAACTTCCTCACTTCCTTCCAGCCAGACCTCTACGCGGTGACGTGACGCTTCACGCCAAAAAAGCAGGAGCTTCCAGCAGCTGAACTGCGTACAAAAGGAGGGAGCGAAGAAGGGGTAGTCAGACCTCGTGCTCCACTTTCCACATCCAGTCCTCCTTTCCCCCTGTTTTCTCTCAAGGGCTCTCGGAAATTGCATTTTTCTATATTTTAAAAAAATTGTCTATAGCAAATTTTCTCCAACCAAATACCCTGACTACTAGAAATCACATTTCTCTGAAATTCTTTCCTTCTTTCATCACTTCGGTATTTGAATCTCAGTGAAGAGGGTCTTTCCCACACAGAGGAGCTTTTCTTTATTCAAAAGCATGTGGCACTCTCATTACTGCTCCCATCTCTAAAGACTAGGGATATCTGTATTAGTAATAACAGTTACATTTCTGAAGCCTGAACCATTTTACCTCCCCTGAAGGAAAGAAAGTAGTCAGAATTTATCTATTTACCAGCCGATAACCGGTATGGGAAACAACATGTTAAAAAACTTGTTCTTTTTTTACTCAGTGCCACCCTGTTATAATCAACTGCTGGAATAAATTCACCACACATTCTGTGAATCGTCCACAGGTAAGTGCTTCTTCCCTGACAGGGAAGGAACTTGCTCTCTGAGATCTGGTCTCTCTGTGGTATGGGATGGATGTCAATCAACATCATGTTTCAGGTGGAAATCTTATGAGAACACAAATCATCTATCAGCAAAATTACCCCTAAAGTCCATCCTCCGTTAACACAAGTTTGTAACTAATAATGTACAAAATATTTTGGAGGCAAAAAATGGGAACACAAGAGTTGAAGGAGTCTAAAATTCTGAACTATTGTTCAATATATTCTGTCCCCTAGGAGATACATTCAGGAAGGAGTCATTGAAGAAATTGTCATTTATTCAAGCTCCTAAATGACAGAATGTCTTTGTTCATATTCTCTGCTGTGATTTCTTTTAAAAGTTTTATTAAACTTCTCTAGGAAAAAAAGGGCTAGAAGTATATTTCATGATCTTTAGGATTGTCTCCAAATCTAGCCAAATTTTTAAAAATTGTAATTTTTAAATTTTAAATCAAAATAGGCTGCATGTGGTCCCTCCAGGCCTGTTGCAAGTTTTTGCATGTCTGTATTACAATCTTTCATACTGGTTTGTAATAATTTATAGACTTGTCACCTCCATCAGACTGTGAACTCCTAGAGGATGAGAACCGTGCCATACTCATTTTACGTGATGCCAGCAGTAATTATTGCCTGTTGTACACAGTAGAAACTCAGAAAATGACAAATGGGTACACGTGGGATTTTTTGTTCTTAAATGAATGGTTTTCTTAGTATGTAAATTATCAGTAAGGGATGTTTCCCTCTATGGCATATTAATGTACCAAATTAGACTTCTACTGAGAATACAGTTTTAATACTAATTTATTAACTGCCTAAGGGCCAGAAGGTGGAGAAGATGCAAAAATGAGAGCATTTATTGATGTGTTCATGGTACAAAGGGTCAAAATGGGCTTTGCTGTATATGTGCATATTAAGTAAAATAGCAAAGGAAACAAAGGTTATATGGGTGGTCTCTAGTTATATAATGTTTAAAATTAACGTGATAGTTCCAAATTTTGATTTAAAAAAATACCTTATCTACTTAAACAGCTATAAGGAAGAAACATCATCAAGCAATGCTCCTAGGCTTAGACTTTTCAAGAACTATTTTCATTGTCCACATTCAGTCCACAAGCCAGTATGATACCAGGAATTTTTTTGCATAGCATCTTGCTATATTCAGTTAAGCCACCTTATTTTCTAGAGTAGAAGAATGAACACCCTAATTTATCACAATTTGAGACACATGAAGTTACGTACATATTATTAGCATGCTGGGAAACTTTGGTATCATTTCTTATTTCTAAGATAAATAATATCTTAGAATAATATAATAATATTTATTATAATAATATAATAATATTTCTAAGATAAATAATACTCTGGTATCATGGTAAAAGTGGATTTCTGAAATGAACTTCTGAGGTTACTGAATTGTATAAAAGGGATGGTTGATTTAATTGATAAGCTCTAACATTTAGAAAGAAGAAGTAAACTCCAATAAATAGAGAATGTATTTAGTAGCAGACTACTTAATGGAAAGGAAATAAAGAAGCACGTGTAAGTAGGAACTGCTGATTGTAGAGATGGAAGAATGAAGGTAGATGCCTAGAGCCCAAAACAGAGCAAAGCCAAAATAATGACATCAATGACTACAAGGTGATCATTGATCTCTTTTCTTCCGTCTTACATCTACTAGGCCCATTGTTTTACCTGCACAATTCTAATAATCTCTTTCAGCATTTCCAGCTGCTCCCTGTGTGTCCTCTAAAGCTACCAGAATAGAGGAAACATGTGACCTTCATGCTTAGACTCCTTAACAACTCCATCCCAGAGCACAGTATTGTCAACTCCCTTTACATATCCCTCTTTTGTAAGCATTTCAGAAATTCAACAGCAGAAACAGTAAGGAAGACTACTGTATTCTGTACATTCCACTGGGACCCTTAACACGGACATGTCTTCAAAGCCCATGTATTTTTAGCCCTGATGGAACAGGTGTTTTTTCTCTATCAACTCTGCAAGTAATACTATGCAAATGGTTATCAGTGCCTGAACTAATTAGGAGTCACCAACTTTCAAGGTAATTTCAGTGTGATTCGTGGTGCTACCACTAAATTCAAGGCTCTTGTTTACTTTTAACAAGCTGTTCAATAGGGAAAGATGAAATTTGTCACTGTAAGGGAAACTGTAACCCTTCTATTCACTCAAATGGTCACTAGGTGCAGCAAAACGAGAAATTTCTCTGTAATTTTTTTCAACACAAAATAATGGGAGACTAGTTATTATGACTAGATCCCTCCCCCCTTTGGAAAGCTTCATGAGTTCATAGGCGCTGGTTTGGAGCAGTGACTGGGTCATGGGTATGTGATACTGAGATAAAGGGTGTGTGATATTGGATTAGTACACTAATTGTTTTAGTGTAGCTCTGGTTGTGGCTGAGTAGATTCACTGAAAATAGAAACTGTACCCTGGATGTGGGTGGAACTGATGGTAGTCTAGATGGACTACAAAGGGAAAGGGAGGTGCACTGCTGCTGCTTTCTGGTGACCATGCCATGGACTGTTTCTACATGCCATGCTACCCTGCCATGGAGCCAGCCAGCTATGGATTGAAACCTCTACACAGTGTGGGCCGTAATAAACCTCTCCTCCTTTGACTTGTAAGTGTTGGATATTTTGTCCTAGCAATGAAGAAGTATTTCAGTCTAATGATAATTTTCTGATCTGCAATGACCAGATCACATTTAGGGGCTAGTGAAACTGTTTAGGAAAGTTTAATTATGCCAGAAAATAAAATTAATGTGCAGTCTAAAAATAAAATTGACTTTCTAGATGCATAGGGGATTGCTAAATTCTAACTGGGTATGTTTTAAAAAAAGAGAAAAATGACAGCAATATTATTTTTAAATGCAATAATATAGTTACCCCATCATTTTAAAAAATTTTCTTTCCACATACATATGATCAATGTCTTTAGTTATAATTTATTTTATATATACTCATGCATGCAAATAGACTATATTTATTATTTTAGTCACTCCAAAGAGCTACCCCTAAATGCTCCAACATTACACATACATCTCCTAAAAAGTTCAGCTAGAAATACTAGATTGTGTTCAAAGTAGGTTTTCAGAAAATTTTTGATTTTTCAAATCTGCTTGAGCTAATATTCTGTTTCTATCTACTCCAAAATCTGGGATCAGCAGCTTCTCTCTTGACCTTGCAGCGCCTTCAGAGATGGTGCTGACTCCACATCTCCTGATATTCAAGTCTTTGCCTCAAATTCTTTTAACTTTTCTGTGGCTTCAAGAAGAAATTTCTCCCACATAGAACACCACAAAGCCATGTGCTGCTCTAGTAATATCTTCAGTTCACAATCAGCCTGGTTAATCACTCTGACACTCATGCTTGTTTAACTTTCAGTATGGGATTCCTCTCTGGATTTCCTTGAAATTGTATGTACTATTTCCCTACTTCCTGTCTTTGGTTATACCAGAAGCAGCTTGTCTTTCCTACATACACTCACTTCTTTCACAATCTCATCAATGTCAGGGCATTAAAATCCATCCATCAGCTTAAGTGTCCCAGACGATGACTCTCTCCTTGGGCATTTCCCTTAACCTCTCATCTCTGACTCTCTCCGTAACATTGCCATATGGATATCTAATAAATATGTTGAACTTAACAAGTCCCTCAGAGAGCCTTTCCCAGGCTTCAGCATCTTCATGTTGGCAAGCCCCTCATTCATGCTGCTCAGTGCCAGTTGTCTGTGCATCTTTTCTTACTGTCACAATCAGCAAATCAGTCAACTCACCCATGCTGCCATCCAAGTGGACATAAAAACTCCACTTCCTACTGCCATCAAGAGAACCCTGGTGAGCAGTCCCTCACAGTCAACAAAGATCTTCATAGGAAGCTGGTCTCCAAATGTCATTTAGAATGTTTTGCCTTCTTCTGACTGTGTTCCAGGAATATGTCTCTTGCATTCATTCAGTGAACATGACAGGGACTCTGGCCGCCATGTTATGCAATGTGATTTCTGTCCTTTAGGAGCCCAGTGTGAGAGGTAGTCCAGTGGTGACAAGTCTATGACACATGTGCTTCTGTGGGTCATTGGTACCACTTAAAGTTCTAAAAGGTTTTGTCACCACTGTAGGTGATGGAAAGGCAGCAGAGTGTATTGCATTGAAGCCAGTGAAAGGGAGGCACCTGTCGACATTGAGTGACATTCAGGAGGTGGTACCTGACGTGGTGATGAAGGAAGCAGTAAGTATCAGGGCTGGGAGTGAGCACAATGGCAGAGGCTTTGCAGACAAGCAGAAATGGGGTAACTAAAGATATTAGCAGGGACACACACTGAGTCTGACTGATGTAGCTTGCACAAAAGAAAATATTAAAATATAAATTACAATTTATATAATACACTATATTAATACATTAATATTAAATACTGATACACTATATTAATACACTAATATTAAACTTAGTAGAATCAAACCCAAGAGTTTACACCGAGACCAAAACATGAGAACAAACACCTTTCAGCCAGAAGGCCCTCCAGAATTTTTGAACTTCTTGAAAGCTGATACAACAATTGATCGTAAAAAAGGTGGCAAATAAAGTTCATTACAATGTGAACAAAGTTAGAAATAATAAGAAATAAAATAAAAATGTCAATGAATTCATTTCACTGATATTTCAGTGCTCGTGAAGATAAACCATCATAGTTCCTAAGGGGAATGAATATTTTGCCAAGCATTTATCTCTGAAAAAAATTTCTTACATAGAACTTCTTTAAAGAAATCAAAACCGTGTTGTAGGTTGCAGTATTTACCCAGCTCGATAGGAAATCATGTGTGAGTCTTAGGAAGTAGTTTTTCTGATATCTCAATGAAAATTTATTGCCTAACACCAAAGCATAGTGGAGTGTAAGTCATTTTATTGTGGGGCAATAAAAGTGTTTTTTGCAATATTTCTTTCTCATCACCTCAGACTTCCAGCCCTGAGTTTACTTGGGAGAATAACCAGCATGGTGTATGAGAGTCCCTGAGCCTCCCTTTCCAGTCAGGACTTTCTGACTCCTGACCAGATCTCTCAGGCCATTCTGATAGTTTCATTAACTGAGCTGATTAAAAAGGAGGCACTTATGGGGCCAGAGATTTAGCTCGGTGTTTCTGGCACCTGTCTTACAAGTGCAAGGGCCCAGGTTCAATCCCCCAGTGACCATATACAATACTGGGTGTGGAGACTCATGCCCAGCAGCAATCAGTACCACATAGCACAGTGCCAGGCATGGTGGCTGACACCTGTAATCCCAACACTCTGGATGCAGAAGGAGGAGGACTGCTGTGATGTGAGGTTGAGGCTGAGTTCAGGGCCAGCCTGAACTACAAAGCAAGACCCTGTCTCAAAAAAAAAAAAAAAAACCAAGGAGGCACTTAAAAAGTATATCAAATTGGCCTTGATGGCACATGCTTGAAATTCCAGCACTTTGGGAGATGAGGCCATGTAGAAGTCAGTGTTTATAGAAAAATAAGTTTAATGCAAGATACACAAATATATAACAACTTGCAATATTATTTTACAGTGGCCACCCACAGAGTCAGGCGGGGAAGAGTGTAAGATGTCTGTCTGAGTCCTGGAGATCTTAAGGATCCAGTCAGAGGGCTGGAGTTTAGTGTAGGGCCCCACGTAAGTCTGTATCAGGAAGCTGAAGTGTCTCCAAAGAAACTGGGAGGCAGATATGTTAACCTGCTCAAGCACACAAACCACCCTCACAAAGGAGCTGCAATTGGAATCACTACTTGGTTCAGTTCATGGTTCCCTGGTTTACAGTAATCTACCATGATTCTTCAAGACCCATGGGTCTTCCACACAAGCCACAAGGGTGAATCAAGTGGAGAGGAAATGGGGACCACCAACCTCCATCCTTCCACTCCTTGATAGTGATACAAAGCTCTGCAACCCCTCCAGGAAAGCAATAGTTTTTACTTTACCATTTTGCCAGACAAAGGCAACTCTAATGGCTTCCATTTGGTCTTTCCAACCATGATCACCCCCGCATTACAGGTTAGGGAACTGATGTAAAGATTCTGACAAATGCCAACTATATCTCTTCCAGTTATGCAACCTGGAACAAAAGAAATGACTGCATGATGCATTCAAGGACTTAGTGGACTGACTGGAGCCAGACATATGCTAAAACTCCATTGATCATGTGACCTCTATGGGCCTTTACTCTTCCAGGAGGACAATGATGATGTTTCAGGTCCCTTGAAATAAGCATTAGTTTAGAACCAGTGTCCAAGAGTCCACAAAATGTTCAATCATTTTCATTTCCCCAATGTATAGTCACTTGAACACAAGTCCTTAGGCCTCCATGGAGAAGAGTGGGAGAGATACTGACCATATAAATTCACCAGGGTCCTTCATCAAGTGGCCCCAGGTTCACCTACATCCAAGGCACTTTGAGTCCATACACTGGATCAAATCCGGGAACTGGTTGAGGAGCCAGGAATCCTCATTACTATGACATGAAGTGGATTTCTATTTACTTGTCTTTAATTTTTTTAATCCTTTAAATTTAATAACAATTTTGTAGGCTTTTGTCAATTTCACTTTTGGGAATATCACAGCCGATCAGCCATGCCATAGGTCTACATGTGTTATGACATTCAGGATATGGTTCTGCTCTTGTGTCCATCACCCCACCTGTGGCAATTCATTGCTGCCACTCAACTCTTGCCACTCCAAGGTTCGGTCAGGCCCATTTCCCTTAAGTTTCCCAGTTGAGTAACCTTGGTCCCCACTATGCGGTCTGACATACAGAGAAGAGCAATGTCAGGTGTGCTCAGGCTCCTCTCACAGATCTTTTTTTCATGATGTCAGTGAAGGGTACATTTTTCTGACCATACCAGTATGACAGATTAGGTTTGGAGTGACAGATTCACTTCAGCACTCCCATTTCCCTAGCCTCTGAATCCCTTCATCAGCAGTAAATGACAGAAGGCTAGGCATCGCTAATTCATTCACAGTGGGTCATCTTTTCATCCAAACTTCTGGCAACCAGCCAAACTATCCACACCTTTCTTTACTCCTTGAGCTGAGACATTAAATTCAGTCACTGCCTAACAGGCTGACAGTAACAAACTCACCTGATCCAGGTGTATATTTTTGTCACTGTTATCTGATATCTATAAAATCTATTTTGATATCGCCTAAGTAGGCCTCTCCCTAGAAGAAATAGAAAACTCAAGAAGTTCTTTCAAAGAATAGTGGCCCCCCTCATGGGTCACACTATGTACCGGGACTTTACAAACCTTCTGTGATTTGAACTTGACAAAGTAAGTGTTGATGACAGGTTCTGAGGAGGATCAGCATTATCGTGCCCACTCAACAAACACTAGTTTGCCAAACAAATGATAAAGACCTGTATTGGGGTTTCTGAAATTTCAGCCTTGCTGCTAAACAGGAAATTTTGTTTCAGGACACATTAAAAACTTTCAAATTTTTATATGTCTGGAGCTGGGAATTTGAATATTTGAGCTATTTTCCTTCATTTGTTTTCACAGTTAGAAGACTTTAGATTTCTTATGAATGTCTTGAACTCCTGATTTGTCTTCATTAGTCTTTCCACAGATGCTAAGAGCAACCAATCACTCTGCTCATTATATTTCCCACTCTACCAAAATATTTAAAAGTTTCCTACATGGAATCACTAAATTTCTTACATTTCACAAGTGGTTAGTTAGGATAACCAAAGCAATCTACATTGCGTATTACTTTAAACAGTTCACATCGAGGACTATCAATATTCTCCACAGTATTAGAAGGAGAGAGTACAGCATCTTTAGGTCTCACCAAATTAAAAGAGTCAACTCCAGGAACCTCTACAGCCGTTAAAGAATTTCTTCTTTACAATTCTGTTTTTCTGGAACTACACCCAGTGCCAAAATCTAAAACAATCAGTGCTTACTAAAGAAACAAATTTAATGCAAGATATACAAATATATAATAATTTACAAGATAGTTTTACTGCATCTGCCCAATGAATCAGATATGGAAGAGTACAAAAGGCTTGTCTGTTCTCTGGATCCAAAGGATCCAATGGAAGAAATGGAGCTCAGAAGTCCACAATAGGAGACATACGGACTGTTATGAAAGGTAGAAGGATCTATGCTGCGGGCTAGACTTTGCACTGTAAATCAATGTCCAAGGGGAATGCAAAGCCTGGAGTTTTTCAAAAGAAACAGAAGCCAGCTTTCTTTCTTCATTTTCCGTTTATAGTATTCTGGTTACTATCCTCCCTAGATTGAGTTTTGCATACCCAGAATCATGCTGAACCAATTTAGTCGGGTATTTCCTACTTAATGGAAACAGTCAGTCATCTATCACAAAATAGGAGGATCACAAACTTAATCCCAGCCTGGGCAACTTAGTGACTTAGCAACACCCTGTTGAAACAAATGCCTGAAGATGTAGAACAGTGCAAAAGCTATCGGTTCAATTTCCAGTTGTCTTAGTTACATTTCTCTTTGCTGAGACAAAATATCCAATGTCCACAAGCCAAACGAAGAAAGGTTCATTTTGGCTCATAGTTGATAGAGGTTTCAGTCTGCTGGCTCCAAAGCAGTGTGTGAAGGCGGAGTGGCATGGCTCACAGCAGAGCAGGCAACAAGAAGAGAGCAGCATCCTACTCTGTCCCATGCCACGCATGTACAAGTCTTTTAGGTGATGGCACCTACACCCAGAGTGAACCATCTCATTAGCTGCACCCAGAACTATGCTAAACCAATCAGTGAACTAATTTAGTATCACACATTCTGAATCCCAATATCACACACCCTTGATCAAACCACCTCTGAAAAGCCCCACTTAAAAGACCATGAGGCTTTGGGAGACATCTAGATATATACAAACTGTAACATCAATTACAACAAAAACAGGAAACTTAAAAAGGAGAGGGGAAGAAAGAAAGAAAGAAAGAAAGAAAGAAAGAAAGAAAGAAAGAAATGAAGGAAGGAAGGAAGAAACAAAGAAAGATAAAAATATGGTTCTGTAGGTGGAACAGAATAGAATAAGGGCCTCATTAAATTTTATTAAAGAAATTCATCAAAACTCTTACTAAAACCATCTTCTGCTTCTGCAGTTAGATTCACTAGTGACTCCCTACTAAAGGAGTTAACATTTTACTAGAGGAATTGCTGTAGGAGTGATTAAGGGGACAAGAGACAGAGAAATTATACAAAAAGATAGCAGGGAGCACAAATGGCAGAAGACTTTACAACAAAGGGAGATACATTCTCTAATACAGAGTTGACCAGAGGAAGAGCTGGCAGGCAGAGCAGAGAGGATATCAGGCACATGGGAGCAAGGATAAGGGCCCCAATGTCACCGTATTACTGTGCTAGATATACACACGCATCCCCTTACATCGTCACTAATTCTAAGCTGTCTTTTCTACAAGACCCCTCTTGATCAATTTATAAATCCCAGAGACAAGGCCCTGACAAAGATATTCAGGGAAGGACGAAATCAAACAAAGACCACAAAAATGAAAGCACAGCTGGGCCCCATGCCAAGATAACCTAGGAAACCAATCAGATTGAGGCATGTTACAAGTATCCACCAGGAAGCAAGGCCTCTAATCCTAATAAATTAATAAGAGAAGACTGACGTGGGGGATCACGGATACCCATCTTCTGCCAGACCCCCTGCCTTCTCCCGATGCAGCTTGTTTTGCCCTCCTGGTTTTTTTCTTCTTACAGATAAATAATCTTCCTTTCTTAAACTCGGTCCCTTGAATTCATTATTGGTACTCAGTTTGGGGTCCTAATAGCCACTCACACTGCCACACAGAAAGCAAGAAAAGAAGAAAGAGGAAGGGAAAGAGAGTGGAGGGGAGAAGGGAATGGAAAGGAAGACAAAGGAGGAAAGAAAAGATTATTGTGTCACTGTCAATATTTATTAAACATATTGGCAGCTGGAGGTATTTTCTGTATCTTTGCTTACTTTGTGAAAACTTGAGATCTATTTTCATTTACCTAGGAGGGGGTGTGCTGCTATCATAAGGACACATGCCTGGCATGAGGGCAGGATGTAGATGGGAAAGGATGCGAGCACTGAGGACAAGGAGCATTCCTCCCAGGGCCAGCCCTCTCTTCTCATTCTCCCCTTTCCAAATCTCAGCCACCTTCTACACTCCATCTTTACCAGCTCCTCACCTTGGGTTCAGTGCTTTGCCTATTGCCTCAGCTTGCTGAGGCAATTAGCCTGAGCTAAGTCCCCACTGAATCTTCTTGACACCTTGTTCACCCTGCTGCTTCTCCCTTCAGAGCACCAAGAACATCTGACAGATCTAGTTTGTCTCACAAGCCAGGCCTCATGGATCCTGTCACTCACACCCTGCTCCCACCCAGCTTTGTTCCAACCACTACTGGTACGTGATTAACAAGTGGAGATGATGCCTGGGTCTCTGCGCTAAGGTGAGGGTATCTAAACAGGTATGGAAGGAAAGGTGTGAGCCACATCTCAGCCTCATGCAAAAGAAGAGCCAGTTTCAAAACCTGTGAAATCACAGAAGTGAAAGGAAAGTGTGTGATCCGTGGACAAAAGAATCCTTCCCAGCTATGAAAGATCCACTGTGAGTTAAGCTGCTAACAATTTGACCTATCCACACAATGTATTATTCAAGAAAAATAATTCATCTTATCCTATCCATTCCAATTTATTCATCATTTTGGTAATAAAGAAAAAACAAGTGTTCTTACTTCAGCCTGTCTTACATTAGAACCATTGTATTAATAAGGAGAAATAGAGCATATTCAAATAACTGAGCCTCTTTTTCATTTGGTTCTTAGCTCAAACTAATCTTTTTTCCAAATAATTATAAATCCCAGCAGAAATATTTCATCAAGAATGTAATGCGAGAAGAGACCAGTTTTAATTGCAAGTATATATAGGAAACATAAGGAATATTTTATCTCATTATGTGCACTGTCAGTTGCTGGCTGTCACTGCAAGACTTCCTGTGCCCACCTTCTTCTGGAAATAAAAAGCTGGAGAAAAGAAATTGGTAGCTTAGGAAACAGAGTTCCCTCCACCAAAAATGGAGAAGAAAATCAATTTTACTTTTGATCACAAAAGAGGTCAAAGAACTCCCACTGCCTCAGACAGTGTAACTTATGTATAGCTTCTCTGTCTCCAAAGTTGTTGCTTCAGAGCTCTGTCTGAAAATATCCATTAAATCACTGCCATATACAGCAATCATGATATTTCTGTTCAAGACGAACATCTGAGACTGTCAAATACAGCATTAATTTATTTTGGAGGATGACAGTGATCTCACTGCCTCATCATGGAACAAGTACAATCAACTGGAAGAGTATTGCTGTCCCCAGAAAGCCACTTCAAGCCATCTGCAAGTCTAAAGATCCTCCTTTGAAACTAACAGTAGAGGAAAAAATGGAGCCAGGGGATCTCTCTGCAATAATGCGGTCCCATTTTAAAATTGCATTCAAAGCATTTTATTCTGAAAACAACATGGTTTTTGACAGGAGAGTAAAAATTGAAAACTCAAAAGAATGATAAGGAGAGAAAACCAGAATTTTAACGAAGGGGAAACTAGTGATGTCTCCGATTAGTAGGTCCAGCCTTTGTTATGGAGCGCTCAGCTCTCATTCCATCAGCATATCTACCACGCATCTTCCCCTCATTTCTACAACTTGTTCAGACCCTACATTTTTCCCATCAGAGACTTGCTCGCTCTGGCTTCATGTTAAGAGAGTCTCCCAGTCATCTCTGTCTTGATAAGGACTAATTCAATCAACGAACATTCTTCATGAAGAAATTTTAGCTCTAAGATTTGCAGAAATTGCCCAAAGAAAGACTACATTTCCAACAGTAGCATTACATGTTGGTGGAAAAGATAGGGCAAACATCTAAAATCTTTATGGTAATGTCATCATACAGCGGCTGCTGTGGGGGCACCATGTTCCAACACTCTTACACCCCATGGCAACCTTACTGTTCATGTTAAATTACCACTTTCAACTCAGCCCAGCAGGAAGAGGAGACTTAGAACAACTGAAGTGACTTGCTGGTTTCAAAGCACCAACAGGCAGTGGCTACAGGATTTAAACTTTGATTCATCTGAACAGGATATATAGCCCGTGTTCCTCCACCAACTAACCATTAAAATAACTTTCCATCTTCTTTCCCCTCATCTCTGATCCCACTATCTACATTCACACTACCATGTACACACGCTAAAGTTCATATGTAAGCCTTTTCCTTAAAACTTGCCAATTATTCTCAACCCCTAGTGAACTCGTTAATATATCTTGCAAGGCTGTGCGTGACTGAGCTCTACTTTGTTCTGTTGACTGATTTCTGCCCAGATCTTACATTGACAGCATGGCTTTCTGTTATGATTTGTGTCTCGATGACCCCACCAAGCCTCATGTAGTCTTCTACAGAGGTGCCTGAATCTGGAAAGTGTGATGTTGGGATTTAAGGTGTGTGCTTAGTAAACCACTCCACGTGAGTGATTGGTTTGGCCCCACTCTAGTCCCTGCAGTCTGAATGAGATGAAGGGGATGGAAATCCATTGTTAAAATTCTTTCTTGCTTTGTTATCTTCTACCCATCATAAACTGTTTCTCTGCTGCCAATACACTATAACTTGGAACCAGTCAATTATGGGCCAAAATCTCTATAAACAGTAAGCCAAATAAACCTTTTCTTCTAACTTGGAGTATTTGGTGTTTTGTCTCAGCAATGAAAGAAAAACAACTAAGACACTTCATGTGTCATGAGAGTGGAATAGTAATCCAAGCCAAGCCAGACTTCAAAAAGCCAACTTCATCTTTACACACCTCAGTATCAACACTTTTCCAAGAACCGTCTCACTATTTCCACCACACTTCCAGGTACAGTACTGAAAAGCGATGTAGACACTTCCTCGGGATCCCATGGGAGGAAAAGGTGCTCACTGTCAAGAGAAATCCCAGCCCAGTTTCCCACAGGCATCATCACATCCTTTAAGATTCTAAATGGGAACTATGATACTCCAAGAAGTTCCAGATAGTTCCATGTCCAGTTGAAAAGCTACGTCAGATATGTGTGTGCTTTCGCTATTTATAGGTATGCTTAGACCTAGGATTAGGTTGCTGAAAGTTAATGAGTGGGTGAAAATGAGCAAAATATTTTTCAAAATTAATAGGTATTGATAATGAAAAATAAAATTGTGAAAGCTGCACTTAATTAACCAAACAGAAAAGAAGTTTTAAAAAAGTTATTACATAGATATATGGCTGTTTAAAATCATCCTTGTAGAAGAGAGTAAAGAGAGGAAAGTCTAACAGCTTTCTTCCTCTTAAATTCCATTTCAGTAGTGGGCATGCATATGAACATTCATGTTGCACTAAAGAAGCTCCTCCAACTATTTCACGAATGTTAATCTTGAGCTGCAGAGAACTTCCCTGCCTTTTGTACCTCTGTGCCTTCTGTGGTACTGTTTCACTCTCAGGAATGTTCTTCTTCACCCTCAGCATCATTTGTTTTGTTTTGTTTTGTTTTTCTTTTTTATTGATTTTTGGGGGCACATTTTACACATACATTATGATCACATTCGACATTGAGAATTTGTGCCGATACACAACATAGTTTGGTTCTTATTTTTCCCCTTTCCTTTGCCCTCCATACAACCCCTACCCCCTATATACATAAACTTTGTTTTCTTTTCACTTTTTCATTATCAAGTTTTTCCTTCTCATCTTTATTTTCCCCTACCCACCCTTTCAAATTCTTTTTGCATATTTTCTTCCTATTTCACGTTATCTATCATATGTTTTGGCATTTGTTTACATCTGCATTTTTTCATACTAGAGAAATGATGCAGTACTTATATATCTATGTCCTATTTATTTCATTCATAAGTATATCCTTAATGTACAGCCATTTGAGTATAAATGACTCATTTATCATTCTTTATGACTGAGTAATATTCTATTTTATTAAAAAGCACATCTTTTTTATCCAGCCCCCCATTGATAGGTTTTTGGGCTGTTTCTAAGATTTAGCTATCACAAACTGAACTACTATAAACATGTGTGCACATCTATTGATGTGGTATGATTTTTTTAATTCTTCCATGTGTGTATCTAGCAGGAGAATAGCCACATCAAAAGCTACTTTGAGTTCTAGTTTTTTGAGGAATCTCCATACTGATCGCCACGGTGGTCATACCAGTCTGTATTCCCCCACAACAGTGGAGAACGGTTTCCCACAGCCCTGCCAGTACTCACTTGTTGATGTCATGACAGCAGCCATTCTTTATGGAGTAAGAGTACATGCCAAGCTAAATTTCCTGCATTCTTAAGTACCTCATGCTTTCCTGGATGGTACGTTGCTGAAGTAATCTGGTACATTGCTAAAGTAACGGTACGTTGCTGAAGTAATCTGGTTATTAATCCATCTTCTGCACCCATGGCTAATTCTGCAGATAAAGAGATGACTAGTTGAGTTGGTTTATGGAGTAAAACAAACCAGTGTAGAGTCCTAGTCTCATGCACACTCACTATTTTGTGATATTAACATTGTATATCATGGAAATCTTATCTGTAAGTGAGGAAAAGAACTTCACTTACTCCCAACATGCTGTACATGAAGGTATGGTGAAAGTACTGACTTAAAATTCTGAACTACCACTTAGAAGATAATAACTTTTTCTCAGCAAGTGCTAGGTATGCACAGGAGAAACTAAAATTCTTGACATGATCTGTTCCATACCAACACTGGCAGTAGCTCTTCAATCTGGCATAGTTAGTTAGGTCATGTTCATAGTACTTGTTTATAAGCTGTAGGGACCAGCAGAGCACTAATGGAAAATTTAGTGTAATATTGCATACAATTAGTTCATATTTTCACACAAGTTTGGAGTAA
>PVIR01018856.1:0-32802 GCA_004026965.1 Petromus typicus | reverse complement strand
CACAGGGTCTCACTTTATAGTTCAGTGTGGCCCTGCACTTACTATGTAGCCCAGCCAAACCTTGAACTCTCAGCAGTCCTCTTGCCTCTGCCTCCCAAGTGCTGGGATCACAGGCATGAGGCATCACACCTGGCTCAAAATTGTAAATCACATCTGGAAAGTCCTGTTCTCTGCATCAGGTGACATATTCACAGATTCCACAATAATATCCCTTACTGGATATCACTTATTATCTATCATATTGTAAGAAAATTCTGGAGCCTTAGGCAAGGTTAGTTTATATCATATTGTAAGGGAAGTCTGACCCTTGGGTAGAGTGCTGGGTTCTATTCAGAAGTAGAAAGGTGGGCTGGGGATTTAGTTCAGTGGTTCTGGTGTCTGCTTTGCAAATTCAAGGTCCCAAATTCATCCCCAGTAAACCACATAAAACAATGCCGGGCGTGGTGACTCATACCCACCAGCAATCAGTACCACACATGACAGTGCAGGGCATGGTGGGTCACGCCTGTAATCCCAGCCCTGAGGAGGCAGAGGCAGGAGAATTGCTGTGAATTTGAGGCTTGTCTGGACTACACAGTGAGCTCAGGGCCAGCCTGAACTACAAAAGTGAGACCCGTCTCAAAAAGCAAAAGGAAATAGAAATGAAATAGCCTCTGCATCTCAGAAGCAGCTGAGTTGAAAGCCTGTTGTTTTGACACCTTCCTTGTATAAGCTACTATCTCTTCCAGAGAAGGCTGCCACGCCTACCCAAGTTCCCCTGTTAGCCCACCAAACCTAGCCCCCTAGTATAAGTCCAGTAACCACTCAAGTAGTGACCCTGATGGGGTGGAATGGGGTCCTTACCCTCCAAAAGGACCACACCCCCCGATTTGGAATGTCCCAGCTCTGAGCTCCACACTCTTCTGGGGTGGATTTTTGTAAGTTCCTCTTGCAATCCTTACAATAAAAACACTTTTGCTTTACACAGGTTTTCTATTCTGACTCTTCTTCCTCTTTATATGTCAGAAAGAGAAGCCCAGCTAGGGCGAGTCTTGGGACCCCTAGAACCCAGACCCACCAAACATAACAATATCCATACTCCTAGGTTCAACTCCCATCACCTTCCTCTTCATGATCTCTATGTCCATTTTTATGCCCTCACAAATGTCAGTCACTCTGTTGGAAAGGCCCTTTTCCCTCTTACTTTTGTCTCTTTTGAATTCTAAGAGGCAGTATGGAGTGGTGAGTAAGAGGCCTAAAGGGGTCAGGGGATATAGGTCTGTGCAAGAGTCATAGCCAACTCTGCACCGCACTAGGGAGCAAAGCAAAGACAAGACCCAACTTTAGAGTCACACTGGTTGGTTGTGGTTAAAGATTTTAAAATTTTCTTAAAATATATATATTAAGTAGAGACGCACCTAAAAATATTAAGAAGTGAGATGACACACTTCAAGTTCTCTAGAAAAAAAATAAAGTGTAACACAAGAAACATAATTAGCAGAGTCATTGGTACAGAAGTTATTGTATCACCCTATATTTGGAAATTTCCATAATGCTTTTCTTTCTAAGTGATGTGTCCCCTAGGAAGCTGCTTCTTCCCAGATTCCACTATAAGTATTATCTCTAGGTATCTCCCTTAATAGTTCATTTGCATTTCACAATCATGGTAAATTATTAGACCTATGAAAACATGTCTTAACTACAATTTCTTTAAAATTAATAAGTGGTCATATTCTGTGTTGCTATGTATTAGGCATGGAACAATGACCAAAATAGAACACCCTCTATTATATACATACAGTATATTACAGTAAAGATGGAGACAAATAATGCTTAAAAGTGTGAAAAATGGGGCCAGGGATTTAGCTTAGTGGTTCTGGCACCTGTCTTGCAAGCGCAAGGACCCGGGTTTGAACCCCTGGTAACCACATACGATACGGGGCGTGGAGACTCACACTCAGCAGCAACCAGTATCACATACCACAGTGCTGGACATGGTGGCTCACGCCTGTAATCCCAGCACTCAGGAGGCAGAGGCAAGAAGATTACTGTGAGTTCAAGGCTGAGCTCAGGATCAGCCTGAACTCAAAGTGAGACCCTGTCTCAAAAAAAAAAAAAAAAAAAAAGAAAAAGAAAAGAGGGCTGGGGATTTAGCTCAGTGGTTCCGGCGCCTGTCTTGCAAGCGCAAGGGCTCGAGTTCGATCCCCGGTAACCACATAACAATATTGGGCGTGGAGACTCACCCCAGCAGCAACCAGTACCACATACCACAGTGCGGGGCGTGGTGGCTCACGCCTGTAATCCCAGCACTTGGGAGGCAGAGGCAGGAGGATTGCTGTGATGTGAGTTGGAGGCTGAGCTCAGGGCCAGCCTGAACTACAAAGCGAGACCTTGCCTCAAAAAACCTTAAAAAAAAAAAAAAGTGTGATAAATGGTAAGCAGGGAGAACACAGGATTCTATCAATGAGGAATAACGAGGAAGCAAAGTAGAGGGCGACCAAGACCTCTCAGAAGAATTATTAAATTAAGAGCTAAAGCATCCTGTGTGTCATAGACTGTGTCTTCACACATGTGCAGTGAAGCCCCCATCCTACCTCCTAGCCCACGTGATGCCACTAAGCAGTAACTGGGATCCCATGGTCAGGAAGGCAATTGGTACTCTAAGAAGACAAGAGAGCTTCCTTCCTCTATTTTCCACGTTAGAAGACAGAAATGTGAGCTTTGTGTAACCTCAACAGGACCTTTCTGACTGTTGGCCATGCTGGCACCTAATTTCCCTTCTTTCAGAAGAGTAGGAAATAAATCTGTTGTTTAATCTTCCCCTGGACTTTGGTTCTTTGTACCCACAAGGCACACGCAGCATGTGGAAGCAAGGCTGGCGGCAAATTCCAATCTGCACTGCTGGAACTGACGTTTTATATAAAACTGACCCAGGGGCTGGGGATTTAGCTCAGTGTTTCCAGCATCTGCCTTGCAAGTGTAAGGTCCCCGGTTTATTTCTGGTAACCACATGCCACAATGCTGGATGTGGTGTCTCATGCCCATCAACAATCAGTACCACACACCACAATGCCAGGAGTACTGGCTCATGCATGTAATCTCAAGAAGCACTCAAGAAGCAGAGGCAGGACGATTGCTGTGAGTTCTGAAAGATTCAGCTCCTTTCAAAACTACTTACATTTTGACAATAAAAAAATCCTACTAAGAAAAAATCTTTTTGTTTACTCACTTGGTATTGTCATTTTTTTGGAAAGCTTTGTTTTGAATTATCAAGCAATTTATACCCTATGCAAATTTGATGTACAACTTGCATCATTTCACGGTTGTTGAAGTTTTCGGTAATATATGCCAAATAAACCCCCCAAATATGATATAAAATATATGCGCTTGTAAATATGAAGACATTTTACACTTTGAATTTAAAAGTTATCCTGGAACTCAGCCCTATGACCGTGTGAATGGACTTGCTGCACCTATTTCAAAAGTAACCCCAAAATCACATTTAACAGTTGGTTCACTAGTTACCCATTGATGTTACATTTGCTAAAAAACACCAATTGTAACTGTTCACAAGATCAAAACTGAGATTCCTGGGGGGCGAAAATGTTGCAAGTTCACAGTAGGGAAATTTATAGTACAATCTTTGGCTTCTTATAAGTGAAGAAAAACATAGTACTGATACTGTCAACGTTATACCACGACGACAAGACTGATAGTGAAGCTGGGCGTGGTGGAACATGCCTGTAATCCCAGCACTCACTACCGAGGCAGGAGGATACTATGAACTCAAAGTCAGCCTGAGCCACAGAGTGAGTTCAAGGCAACCCTGGACTATAAAGCAACACCTTGTTTTAAAACAAACAAATGACACGAATCCTCAAAACAAAGCCAGAAATGGTCATATGTTACAAAACAAAGGTGTAATAGATGTTATTGACAAGTTATGCAACAACAATGATGTCACTCAAAACACACAGTGTTGGCAATTATGTTTCCTTCTATATTAAACATGTGGCCAGTTTCACAGTATACAAGGAAAGTAACAAGCACAAACTGTCACACAGAAATTTTCTTAAGAGGACTGGGAATCGAATTGATAAATGCTCAATTACAACAATACGTATTTGCTCAAAGAATTCCACAAAAAGAATTCTGGAGAAGGGTGGACAGGCGAAATATAACCTCTAAAGAATATAGGAGGACTAGTAAGATGTCAGGTATGTTTTATCAAAGATCGGAAAACAAAATGTTATCATGTAAGCATTGTACACGAAACATACTGTTCTCATATGTGAAAACTGCCTTAGCTGTCATAATCGAAGTAAAGTTTTTTTTTAAGGTGTTTTGAGACAGGGTCTCGCTTTGTGGTTCAGGCTGGCCCTGAGCTCAGCCTCCAACTCACATCACAGCAATCCTCCTGCCTCTGCTTCCCGAGTGCTGGGATTACAGGCGTGAGCCACCACGCCCTGAACTGTGGTGTGTGGTACTGATTGCTGCTGGGGTGAGTCTCCACGCCAAGTATTGCTATGTGGTTACCGGGGAATCGAACCCCGGTCCTTGAGCTTCCAAGACAGGCGCCTTAACCACTGAGCTATACCCCCGGCCCCGAAGTAAAGATTATTTTTTGTGGTAGATTTTTGTATTTTCGTTATCGTTCACACAGGAATTTATTTTGTTATTTTTTAAATCTTGTAAACAGGTAAACAGTTGTTTAAAATGTTTACTCTAAATACTCATTGCGTATTAAAACTTTAATATTTTACTTTTATATTTTATTTTCCTGTTAAGTACACTTAAGATAATTCATCAAAATACTCCTTAAAAGAATAAACGTGGGCTTAATGCCATAATGCCCCTTTCAAAAAATTTACAGTGGTGCCTCTAATGAATCCCATTAACCAGCCAGTAGCTTTTACTTAGAGGCCTTAAGGGAGCGCGCCTCGGGGCAAAAGGCCTCCCCAGGCCGTCTACCGGCTCAGCACTCATTATCCGGGTGAGCAGCGCGGGCTTTGGTCCGGGAAGGATACCAAAAACGTAGGGGAGGATGCGCTGTTGACTCCCACTGCCCGCCACTTTGCACTGTAAACTAGGCGCTCAGGGCACCCCGCTACACCGGTGGGGGCTACTCAGGACCCGGCCTGAGGCACTTCCCGTCCCACCAAACATCGCGATACATCAGTCACCCTCAGGTCAGCCGGCTCAACGGCTGCTCCACCCTGGAACTTTCTAAACGCCTGCGCACGCGCTCCCAGATCCATAACGCCCTAGTTCCGCCCTTCTCTGACCACGCCCCTGTCCGGCTAGTCCTTTTATCTCAGTACCACACTAAATCTTTACTTCTTCCCTTTGGCAACTTCGCAACAGTCCACTGATTGGCTGGCTGGGAAACAAACACCACGGAGGGGAGGTGACGATAGGCTAGTTGTTGGTCCAGCCCCCGCCTAGCTGGCGCAGAAGGCGATTGGTCTGTGCTGCCGCCCAATCGGGGGCCGGCTGTCGGATTCAAATCGAGAGCGTTGGGCCTGCAGTCGTTGGTCTCAGTTGAGTGGTTGCCTTCGCGTGAGGAGGACTAGTCAGCTTCGGCTCCTGTTGCTGTTGCTCTTGCCTCATTTCCTGTGTCGCTGCGCGCCTGCAGGATGGCTCATAAGCAGATTTACTACTCGGACAAGTACTTCGACGAGCATTATGAATATCGGTGAGCATCCTTGGCCGGCACGGCCGGACCCCTCCGCCACAGCTCCTCGGGCGGGCGGCCAACAGCCCGGGTACCGCGAGGCTGCCGACTGAGGGGCCCGGAGTACGCCTTTGTCTTTTCACGCCGGGCGCAGGAGGCCGCCTGGGAACCTGGGCGGTTCGCACTAGGTCGGACTCGCCGCTCGGTCCAGAGAAGGACGGGAGCGGGTTCCGCCGCACAGCCTCACCGTGGGCAGTCGCGCGCGCTTCCCCTGCAGCCGGTGGGGGCTGGGTCAGTGTAGACCGGAGGTCCGGCCTGTGGACACGGGCACACTTCCCCTTTGTTGCTATTGTGGTTGGTAGGGATCCCCAAAAGAAGAGCTCGCGGGGCTCCCCGCGTTTTAATTGGGTGTGAGACCGAGCGAACTGCCCTCAATTATTACGGTGTGTTGCGAAAAAGCTTCGTTTCTAGACCAAACGAGTGGATCCCCCTGCCCCCACCTCCACCCCGCAGCCACTCGTGTACACTGCACTGTTTTGATCTTGAGCAATATACGGCTTTTGCATCCTGGAGGGTGCACTGAAAAATAGTGGTTCGGTCAATAAAAATAGCAAGTTAGATCGTGGGGGGTGGGTGACCCAAGATTGCTAGGCTTACTCTATCCAGACTTGCGAGGGGCGTGGTCTCTAAAATCAGTGGATTATAATTTAAATCTTGCTTCTGGGTAAAGACTAAAATGTAGTTAGGCGTGGTAAGGCCACGCCTTTCTTGGCCAAATAATAACCTTGTTTTCGTTTTTTAAGGTTAGATTTTCAAGAATGCTGTCTGAGGAGAAAAGGACAAGACTGGGGTCCATAGCCTCAGTATCATGGAAATCTGTGTATAAAGGAAACAGTTACTCTGGCCAATTTCACAGTGAAGAAAACTTTGTACTGTTGTTTTATTCCTAGCTAGAAAAAAATTGCAGGCGTTTTTTCCTGACTATAAATTTGAAATAGACGTAGTAACTAAAAGTTATCCAGTTCTAACATAGCAGTATATTGGCATGACGTCCAGTTGTGGGATGCTATGGGAGTATCCAATAATAGAAGGTAAACTCAGTACTACTTGTAAAGAGTGAGCACTGTACAAATTGACGACACCACCCCCCCACTGGGGATTAAATCCAGGAGTTTAGACTGAACCAAGTCCCAGATTTTTGAGTCCAGGTCCCGTAAGTCACTAAGTTGCACAGGCTGGACTCAAACTTGTGACCATTCCGAGTCAGCCTTCCAGAGTGCTGGGATGAACCACCATACTGGTCAATGTAAATTTCAGACTAGCATTTTTTGTCAGTGAGCAAATAACCTATACTTTTATATTTGAAAACTTAATTTTCTAGTCCTTTTTTTGCACTTGGGATCTTCTGTAAAAGCCCCTCTTTTTTTCTGCCTGGTATTGTATGTCTATGCAGTAAAGTACATATAGACAGCACTCAGGACCCCGAAGCAGAGAGGATGTCAAGAGTTCTAAGTCAGCCTGGGTTGCATAGTGAATTTGAAGGTTAGCCTGAACTACACAGCAAAACCTTGTTGCAAAAAAAAAAAAAAAAAATTTACGTAAACTTAATGTTACTTTAACTTTTTTTGTTAAAAGTACAAAACATGATTGAACCAAGAGGCTGTCTACACAGTTCATGAGTACTAAGGTGGTAACTTCTGTTATAACTTGTGGATACATATAACCAACGCACTGTTCTTGAAATATACAAAAGCACTGACTGAAGAACGACCTGAAGGATAAAAATAACAGGCTTTTTTTTTTTTTTTAAATGTAGAGGCTTAAAAGTTAAATGTTAGGCAGTTTTTTAAGGATGAGCATGAGTGGTAGGTAATCAAGGATGGTACATACCCATAATCGCAGCACTATGGGAGGCTGAGGCAAGCGGATCTCCGGTTTGATTTCTGCCTGAGTGATTGTTTCAAAGTTTAGAAAAAACAAAACAAACCAGCTAGGAATGTAGCTTAGTGCTCCTAAGATTCAGTCCCCAACACTGCCCCAAGCCTGGTAACTAGCATGTACAAAGAATATGTGGAAATTGGTATAAATTCTGTGGAGTGTGGTAGTAAACAAAATTGTTCTGAGCCTCACTTCTGCCAACAGATAACTAAATTGTCCTTTACTGACCATAGGCTAAAGTTCAATTGATGATAGCTCAGTGCTTAAGTGAGTTATGGGCTCAGTTTTCTCATGTGCCAGAAAGTGACAAAACTGCATCTCTCATCTTTCATTTGGCCAACAGGAAAATCCTATAATGATAAAAAAATTAGTTGGCACTAGTGGCTGGCTCTGTGCGAAAGTATTACTACTTCTAACAGTGGTAAAAATGGGGCTGAGAATTATGACTTTAATGAAGACTTTATGGTAATAGGGAACAAAGGGTGTAGTTTTATTTTTAAGAATGTCAAAGTGCTAGTCGTACATAATATCGATGATTTAACCTTGATTACTTTATATATGTACTCAAGTTGAAAAAAGATATGGATATGTTAGTAACTTAGTGGCAAACTGTTGATCAGTATGAAGTTGCAAAGACATTTGCAATTGTTTTTTATTTGTAAATTTTGATTGAAGTACATTAAAAGTAACATCTGGAGTATTCAAGAACTTGTAACTACTACAAGTTTAGTGATAAGAAAACAAGTTATCTGTATCTGAAATTACATACTATATTATTTTCTTTATGCAAAGTCTGGTAGTCCTGGGATGTCAACTCTATAGTCAGGGATTGGTTCCTTACCACCTGTGGTGTTTCTGTCCATCTTCCGCATGCAGTGGCTTCTGTGGTTTTACACTGCTGCTGCAACTTCCTGATAATATCAGTCTGTATCTAGCAGGAAGAAAAAGGTTGACCTGCTCTATTTTCCTTTGAGTATATTTTTCATCACTTGCATATTCTGCTTATATGCTGTGGTGAGGATTTTGTTACATGAACAAAGCTATCCACAAGGTGGGCTGGTATGTGTGACCATGTACCCAATTTAGATTTTGGTGATCTATCCTGGACATTTATCAGCAAGGTTCTCTTTTAGGGAAAAATCTAACCATAGAGATTCCTTCTAATGTTAGACAGCATATTCTTGGCTCCCTAATTTGAATGTAGGGTCTCAAAACCCGGATTGAGGTAGTAATCCTGAAGATTGGCACTAATGGTATTATAATATAGAATTGCTTCAAAGAACTTTAATGACAAAAACTTGAAATTTTTCTTTTTTTTTTTAAAAGATGGTCTCACTTTTGTAGTTCAGGCTGGCCCTGAGCTCAGCCTTGAACTTGCAGCAATCCTCCTGCCTCTGCTTCCCAAGTGCTGGGATTACAGGTGTGAATCACCATCCCCGGCAAAATTTTTAGTATATGTATGAAGTGATCATAAGGAAACACATGAAACATTTAATACTTGGCTGTACCTTTTAACAGGCATGTGATGTTACCCAGAGAACTGTCCAAACAAGTGCCCAAAACTCATCTGATGTCGGAAGAGGAGTGGAGACGGCTTGGCGTCCAACAGAGTCTAGGCTGGGTTCATTACATGATTCATGAGCCAGGTACGTTTTGCTATAAAGTGTTAAACTGAATTTAAAAAGTGTGTCAAGTATTTTAGTAATGTGGACACTGGATTATATCTCTAAGGAATTTTGATTTTTTTTTTTTTTTTTTTTTTTAATAACTGATTCCTTAGCTCCCTATAGTGTTCCCATTTGAAATAAACTATTACAGGACTGAATATAATACATTCTACTTGCAAGAATAACCTACATCAAGAAATAGCTACTCTGTTGTATTTTTAAACTTGTCAGTGTCAGTAATATCAAAAAGTATTAAGTATACCTAAAATTTCTTTATCTCATCTCGTAAAGCTAAATACTTAAGACAATTCAGATGTCCTTCAGTTCTGTGTGATTACAAGTGATTCTTTTTCTTTAACTTCCAGAAAGGATCTTTATCTATCACCTTAAGGTTAAATGAGATAGTGTATGGATTCAGCTGTTACCCATGTTAGATACATTTGACTGTCATTGCTATTATATTGTTTTTTTATTAATAAATATTAATCTAGTTTGAAGCTTTGTGGAGTTGAATTTTATTTTTAGGTTATCAGTAAATTTAATTCACAGAATTTTATTTACAGAATTTACAATCCTTTGAACATTCTGAAAATACATAAAGTAGAACTAAAGCCATCTGCATACTCTTATTAAGTGAAAACAGCATTCACTGAAAGGAATATTCTCATTGTCAGATAGTTTTATTTAAAGTGCCGTTGAAGCAAAATTCACTTGAAACCAGTTAATAGTAGATTCATTTTATCCTAAATTGAATTTACATTTTCTTTCCACAGAACCGCATATTCTTCTCTTTAGACGACCTCTTCCAAAAGAGCAACAAAAATGAAGCATATCTGGGATCAACAGTTAAATCTTTTTCAAGTTTAATGTATATGTGTATATATGGTAGTATTCAGTGAATACTTGAAAAATGTACAAATCCTTCACCCATACCTGTGCATGAGCTGTATTCTTCACAGCAACAGAGCTCAGTTAAATGCAACTACAAGTGGGTTATTGTGTTTAAGACAGTTCTTCTAGACAGTTTTCTCTTAATATAAGTGCCTGTTTGATGTTATCTGTTATTTTTGTTAAATAAAGTTTGTATGTTGCATTTATCCCTGTTTGGAGTTATTGAGGTATATTTTCCTAGTTGATTTGTGACCAATTCAGATTGGTTTTTATTTTCAGATTTTTTTTTTTTTTTTTTTTTTTTTTTTTTTTTTTTTTTTTTTTTTTTTTTTTTTTTTTTTTTTTTTTTTTTTTTTTTTTTTTGAGACAGGGTTTCTCTTTGTGGTTCAGACTGGCCCTGAGCTCAGCCTCCAACTCACATCACAGCAATCCTCCTGCCTCTGCCTCCCGAGTGCTGGGATTACAGGCGTGAGCCACCACGCCCGGCAATGTGGTATGTGGTACTGGTTGCTGCTGGGCGTGAGTCTCCACACCCAGTATGGTGTGTGGTTACCGGGGATCGAACCCTGGTCCTTGTGCTTGCAAGACAGGCGCCGGAACCACTGAGCTAACTCCCCGGCCCCAGATTGGTTTTTATTAGGTTGGAGGAAATAAAACTGAAAGGGATGTTAAGGAAATTCAAAATAGCATGGTATGGTGGGTACTGTTTAATTCACTTAATGAAGAAGTGAAGAAACTAGGGGATATGTTACCGCTAGAACTAGAGTAGGTTTTGTATCTGTCATCAATTCAATTTCTACATAAATTTTTAGGATATCCCAGGTGAACAGAAAGACACAATTTAGGGCTGGGGATTTAGCTCAGTGGTTCCAGCTTCTGTGTTGCACAAAGTCCCAAATTCTATCTGTAGCCACAGAAGACAATGCTGGGTGTGGTGGCTCACGTCTGTAATCCCAGCACTCAGGAAGGCAGAGGCAGGAGGATTGCTATGAGTTCAAGGCTGAGCTCAGGGCCAGCCTGAACTACAAGAGCAAGACCTTGTCTCAAAAAAAAAAAAAACCCAATTTAATCCTTTTTGGATTACTTAAATGTAATACTGTCATTCACTTGACCCTGCTTTTCATGTTTCATTTTTCTTTGTTGCTAAGGAAATATTTTAGAGTTAAATGCAAATGTCTTAGATGTATTGCTATGCCAGAGAGACATTTTAAACAAGTAGCCAGTAAACATTAAGAGCCTTTTTGTAAAAGATGCTTTTATACTTTATGAGCATATTAAATGCTGAGGAGAGAGGGTGAAGTGGCAACCACCCTTCACCCTCCAACAGTGAACTGCCAGACCTCAGTAGTAATAAAATCTGTGGGACCCACATGAACATACTCAGGCTATCTGTGCCTTTTGCTTGAAGTAAGCACAAGGTGTTCAACTCTATGTAAGTGGCAGAAAGCCTGCATTTTGTCTTGTAACCCTCATCCATCAAGTGGCCTATGTTGCTGGCAGCCTTTTTCTGACCCATCTGTCCCTTGTTCTAAGCCTGAGTATAGTCTTGAAATCCACTCTGCAGATTTTCCTTTATATTTCTGTCACCTCATTAATTTCTTGGTACTGGTAGCTTTCTACCCTTTTATAGTGCTATTTATATCCTACCAGTAGAAATACTTTTCCAGGGCCAGGGATCTACCTCAGCAGTACTGTACCTACCTTTCAAGTTCTATTCCATGGTACTGCCAAAAACAAAAACTTTTCCACCTTAACATTTTGTGTTCAACACTTGGGGAAACAAATTTTGAAATTCCTTTCCGTGGTTAAGTCCAAGCCAGTGGAAGTTTCAGGAAGCTTAAGATGCTAGCATATAGGCTGGTGTGCTTTCCAGGTCTAGAATTTTTGTTTGTTTAAAGCAAAACATACTGGCACATTTTAAATATAAATAATTATAACATTCATCATAGGGAATTTGCACATAACATTTTGCCTTTTTCCCCCATTTCCTCCACTGGGTCATCAGAGGGAGTGAGATTGACCCCAAAAACTTGAGGGATGATTAGGGAAATAGAGGAAGGTCTAGGCAGTGCTTTCAGGGGACCCTACCCCAGGCGCTCTCCTGCAAGTATTCCCAATGTCAGAACCATAGAACCCAGGGTACGTGAGAAAGCACTGAGTGAATTTTTAAGTCCCTGCCGCCCTGATCGCAATGATTTAGGATAACCTCGCGCGTGCCCTGGGTCACAGTCGGGCTCCTCCTCCCCATTCATGAACCACCCAGTCCTGCCACCCGTATCGCAGGCGTCCACGCTTTACCCACCGGAAAGAGGGCCGCGTGTGGGTGACGCACTTCCTGGCGCCCGCCCCAAAGGCGGAAACGCAAGTTGACTGCTGGGCCAGCCCCGGGCCTTCTCCGGCGCGGGGTCTTGTGGCCTGCCTGCCATGGCGTCGGAGGGGTCTTGGGGGCATGAAGGCACGGTAAGGGACTCGAGGGGCTGGTGTGGCATCTCGGCGGCCTCAGCTCGTCTACAGGGCTTGTCTCAGTGTTTCAGTCGGGTGGTAATGGGACTGGTCAGCGGAAGTGGGCAGCAACTTGTGACTATCCCCAAGCGGCCTAGAAGCAGCGTCTGGCCAGAGGCTCGCCTGGGAGTGGTGGCCAGGTGCCCAGGCGCCGCCCACGATTAGTGCTGGCGGTACTGTGATGCCATAGAAGCTGGCGACGTTCGCCACTGGGGGTCGTTTGGGCTATTCGGCGAACTTGCCGCGTTCTGGGAAAGGAGCAGTTTACTGAAAAGCACTGTTAGGGTTTTAAAATCTGTTTTCACTCTACACTTTTTAATTGTGAGAAGCTAGATGGAGCTCGGCAAGCACGTAAATTAGCTTTAGGCTAGTTAAAAACTAATCATAAAATTAGTAATGCAAGTAAATTATTACCTATTTCCAACAAAACACATTTTTATATACTTACCGATGCCAAAAAAAGAATGTAAACGTTATATACTACGGAAATATAACAAGATAAAAAGGAAAGGAACCAAAGGTGGGTGGAAAGGAAGAGATTAGAAAAGGAATTGAGATGTGTTATGTACGTTATCAACTCCCCACAGGAATGTAAACATGTACTACACACATGTACTAATAGTTTTTTGAAAACACTGAACCGAAGGGCTCATTGTCAATAAAATGATTTTCTTGCAATTCAAATCATGCTCTTTCATCAAAACAGCTCTTCATAATTTACACAGTACAAAAACCTTTTTGTAACTTTTTTGAGAGATGTTGTGAAAATATGTGCAGTGTGTTCTGAGTGCCGGGGATATTTGTGGAAGGTGTAGGGTTCTGAGTTACATCTATTTAAACCTCAGAGTTAAAAATACTTATTTCCAAGTTTAAAACCACAGATCCATTGTTAGTTATGGCCCATTTATATATGAGCTAGGTTGAATTTTAATTCCACTTTAATTGGTTGCCATTACTTTTCATTTTTAACATTTGAAAGATTTTTTTTTTAAGTAAGAAAGTACTAGAAAGAAATTTTTAGCGATGCCAATTGCCTTTGGCAGAAGTTTTTAAATAACAACATTGGGGCTTATTTGGGAGACAGAATGGAGCACCTCTCTTTGGATTTTGTTTAGATTTGGTTGATCCCAAGGTATGTAGCTAACTCACCCTTTTTCCTTAGGGCAGCATCAAGTTATCTGCAGATGTGAAACCATTTGTCCCCAAGTTTGCTGGGCTCAATGTGGCATGGACAGAGTCTTCAGAAGCATGTGTCTTCCCTAGCTGTGCAGCCACCTACTATCCATTTGTACAGGAACCACCAGTGACTGAGTATGTATTTTATAAGTGGCTCACCTTATCTAGGGGATATAATATTTCTTGGATTTAGTGTTCATCATAGGCCACAGCTACCATAGTAAAGTTTTGTAGATAGGGAAAGAGAGTGCTCCTCATCCAAGAAGGGGCTGAACTTGCAGGCCGTTTAATCATGTCCTGTGCCAGCACAAACTGGAGTTCTCGCTTTCCTGTGTAACCTTGGTACTTAGTCTGTAATTGGCTAAGAAAGGATGGAGACTGCGTTCCGTTAGGAAATGCAGTTTCAGGTTCATTTGTTCATACAGTAATGATAATTGCTCTTGAATCCAGTTAGATTTTGAGGAGAAGATTGAAGATTTTAGCTAGGTTTCAGGTGCTGAAAATAGAGTCGTGCTTAAAGAGATCTGCTCAAAAAAAAGTATTCCTTGATTTATCGCTCCGTGTTTTGTTGGGAGAGATAATGTATTATAATATTCTGAAAATATATAGAAAGAACTTGGGGATCATACATGAGAGCAGAAGGTGGTCCGGCATGTGGCACATACCTGTAATCCCAGCACTCTAGGGGGCTGAAAGACAGGAGGATTGAAAATTGTGCCCCTGCCTGGACAATTTAACTACTTAGTAAGATCTTACATTTAAAACAAGCAAACAACAATATCAGAAAAACTATGTGTGTAGAGGGAGTAAGGGATATGTATGTAGTTCATTGCAAAGGACTTGGGTTCAGCCCCCAATGTACCTAAATAAACCAAAACAAAAAACAGAATTTAGAAGCAGGACTAGTTTGTGGACCAGATGTTAAGTTTGGGATTTATATGTGCACTGAGGATAAGTGAAATATTAAGTAGGAGCAACTAGTAAGGTAGAGATGGAAGCCCAGAGCTGGTGAAGGTGCTGGGTTCTGTTTATATACTTGAAGTCTTGAGCAGAAAGGTGAGAGGCTTCCACTGTGAATGAATGTTACAGGTGGGATGAGAAGAGTTCAGAGGAACGCCTAGAGGGGGACCCTTGGATGGGAAGATGCACAGTCCAGACCAGTGGAACCTAGAAAGTTATAAGAGGTGGGAGGAAAAAATAAGAAGCCACCAGAGAGGAGCACTGCACAGGGCCACCAGCCACAGGGGACGTAAAACAAGTGTGTCACTGTGGACTCAGGGTCATCTGAACAACTTGTGGTATTGGGAAAGCCATTTGAAGCCTCTGAAGACTGTGAGTTGTTTCTTTGATATTTGGTTTTGTCTACTTTCTCTGCTTATAACGTACTTGCACTGGATGGAAAGGAAAAATATTAATTTTGCAGAGGAATAAGGACTGGTGGGGTTATTGAAAACCATAAGATTTCTCCAGTGTAAAAAACTAAATTGCAATGAGTCAGGATCCACTCAAGGGCTCTTGGCAGTCTTGACCATTTCTGAGATGACAGCAGCCTTCAAGACCACGCCTGGGTCCTGCCAGCCTCTCTGTACTTTTTACTTTTCCCCCTTTGTTTTGCTGTCACCCCATCATTCCTTATGGAGAACAGATCCTTCACCTTCATTTGCAACCTGCTGAACCACTAACAGAATCAAGCTGAGAACTCACAGGCCCTGGTAGGTAGTAGGATAAAAGTTTGAATCTTGGTTTGTTTTTTTTCCTTGCAAGAACTAATTTTTCATGCACTTTTTGGAGCAATACCAGGCTGAGGCATCTGAAGGATAGAAAGGGTCACTAAGAAGGGTTTCATGTTATGTTAGGAATATTTCATTGTTATATTTGATTTGCATTCAACGATCTTACAGGATCAAAGTTTATTGTAGAGTGTCATGGATTAGTACAGTAGTAAGGAGGCAGTGTGAAGAAGACTGAATGGAAGGGACAGCAAACCTCACTCACACGCCGCGGTTCCCTTCCTGAAGGAGATCAGAAATGTGACTTCTGCCAAGTGGTGCCTGTGATCATAGTTCCTGAGAGCCACTTAGAAGGCCACATGGGATGTGTCACGATGAGGCTTGAATTTTCCTTTCTGTGTACCGGTATACTCTGACTTAGTTGTGAAAATACAAACACAGATCTTCTGGTGCTTATTTGTGGGAAATAGATGGTTATGATTTATCTTTTATTCAACTGCTTAGCATTTTGTGATTGCCTTCAGTTGAAACCACCACATTTGCTAAAGCAAATCAATCTTGACTTATATTTTGGTGTAGTCTGCAGACTTGAACAACTTAAGGCAAGAGCAGTTCACCAACATAATGCTTGTCTTCTCTGAAGAGTGTGTAATTCCTGGCCTTGGTGCCGTGGGGTCCCCTTTATAGCCTGATGCTTGCATTGAGTGTGCAGCACTGGATGTCCAGAGGGCATAGAACAGGCAAGGGATGGAGAAGACACTGGCAGGAGCCCCAGGAAAGAGGCGCATGGGCTGTTGGGCAGCCCCTCAGCAAAATGAATGATCTCGGCCATTTTGGCCAGCATCGCACAGTTACACCGTGAGACATACTCAAATATTTAGTTGACAGCAGGAGAGCAGAAAGCTGCTGGAGCATGCTGTGGCTGTGTTGGCATTGCTTGTGGACTTTGGGCTCATTAAGAAAAGGAGAAAGAAAATAGAGATAGGTCAGTACCTTTCTTTGCAAAGAGAAAAAAAGGTTTCGTTTGGCTTTTAATTAGGCCTATGTCTAGGACGAGAGCAAGTGACCTAAAGAAAAAATGTTGAATATTAAAATTACCATATTTTAAAGTTCTAAGTTCTTTGGTTTGTATTATGGAATATACAATTAAAATTTACACTTTTAGACAGAAAATATATACAGAAGACATGGCTTTTAGAGCTTCAGCGTTTCCACCCCAGTATTTATCTTCAGAGATCTCTCTCCATCCATACGCCTACTCTCCATATACCCTTGAGCCTACGCAGAATGTGTGCTCAGTACGTGCCTCGAGGTATGACTACAGCCAACCCAGTCACTACCGAGGTTTTCAGACCGTGAAACCCCAGAATGAACATGCGGGCTCTCTTCCACAAGAAATGAAAGCTCCATTTAAGGTGAGGAAGTGCTTTCTGTTGTATCCTCCAGTGGGTCGCTTTAGCATGTAGAAGTAAAGAATTGGTGTATTTTTGCGTGATATTTAAGCATTGTTCTTTTTTGTGGGTGGGTGGCCTTTAGCCTTTAAAAGTGATTTGGTCTGACCTTTTTAAAAATGAATTTTTATTAATTTATGGTGGTAGTTTTCTTTTTTTTTGAGGCAGGGTCTCACTCCGTAGTTTAGGGGTTTTTTTTTGAGACAAGGTCTCACTTTGTAGCTCAGGCTGGCCCTGAGCTCAGCCTCAAACTCATCACAGCAATCCTCCTGCCTCTGCCTCCCAAGTGCTGGGATTACAGGCGTGAACCACCACGCCCGGCACTGTGGTATGTGGTGCTGGTTGCTGCTGAGCGTGAGTCTCCACACCCAGTATAGGTATGTGGTTACCAGCGATCGAACCCGGGTTCTTGAACTTGCAAGACAGACGCCAGAACCATTGAGCTAAATCCCCGGCCCCTCACTCTGTAGTTTAGGCTGGCCCTGGACAAAAAGGGTCTTGCTTTGTAGTTCAGGCTGACCTTGAACTCGCTATGTAGTCCAGGTTAGCCTGGAACTCACAGCAATCCTCCTGCCTCTGCCTCCTGAGTGCAGGGATTACAAGTGTGAGCCACCATGCCCAGCATTGTGACATGCGGTATTGAGGATCAAACTCAGGACTTTGTACTTGCCAGGCAGATGGTGGAACCACTGTGCTAAATCCCCAGCTCAGTGATAGTTTTCTTAGTATGTGTTTTTTTTTTAATCTCTTGCAGAAAAAAAACTGTGATGACAAAAAATCATATGATGAACAAAAGTTTAAAAGGACTGATGATGGTACAGTATCATCTGAGATAAAGTCAGCCAGAGTTTCCCACCACTTGTCCACTCATGCTGAGAACAGATTGAAATCAGGTAAAAATAACAAGAGTGTATAGTGTTGTGATGTACACCTGCTCCAGAAGCATCACTTTTCCACAGGCATGTTCATCATGACTGTTCCGGGAAGTGAGACCTGGAACCCAACACAGCCAAGGGCGTCAGACTTCTGTTGGGATTATGAAAGAGATCACAGTGTGGTAATGTGCACTGTGGATTGGAAGAGGCCTAAACCTGTTAGGATTGTGCTCTTCATGGAGTTTGAGATTACATACCAGTAGGTGGTGACCACTAGCTTCAAAACATGTCCTTAAAACAAATTACAGTCGTATCCTTTGTACTCTGTTTGACTATGTTCATTACTGAAATAGCTTCTCTGTTGTTCTGACTGGAAATTTTTACTAGGTGGGAGAGTTTGACTATGGATAATGTCACATCCTAAATGATACCAAACCTGGTCATTATGATAACTCAGAGGACACCATTTCATATTGGGGCCACAAGTCATGCCTGCTCTCAGCTTGAAAACTTGTGTTTGAGTCTGGCTAGAAGTTAGTGATTATGCATGGTATCGTGTTTTTTTCCCCTGTAAATTACTACTACAGTTTGATAACAGACATCACCTATTTATATAATGACTGAGAGCCTTTGTAATTGTTACAGAGACAACAAATTTATTTAAATGTATAATTTGTATTTCTGGCTTTCAATTTTTCTCTTTTCATTGACTTCACTAATGTAAGTCACTTGACACATGGAAATGCGACGAGAAAGAAGCTGGAACTTGGGCTTTGCAGTGGCAAGAGGGACTTCAAAGCACTACACTCTACCTTGTCATGCACTGCATTCAGGGAGAAAAATGAGACAGAGGCTACAAGTTTCACACTGCTTGCCTTCCTCCAGTTTGTTCCAGCAACCTAAAGAGCGCAAAGTTTATTAGTTATAGGAAATTTATAATAATCCCATTAAATTTGCCAAACTTTATATTATGCCAAACTGTATGAAGCCAGTCATGGTGGCAAACCCCTGTAATCCCAGCACTCAGGAGGCTGAAGCAGGAGACTTGCTTTGAGTTCAAGGCTAGCCTGAGCTACAGAGCAAGACCTTATCTCATCTTCCCTCTGTGAATAAAAGGCATGTTAGTATAGTTAAAATGCCTTACTATACAATCAGGTTGAGGTAACTGTTTCATCAGCTGTAGAATTACTCCTAAAATTTAAAGTGCATTTTGATTTTCGACACCCTGGTCCAAGCAGAGTGATTGATACTTCTAGTCATTTGTGTTCTGTAGTCCTGTAAAGAAGGCTAGCAACACCACCAAAATTATGATAATTACTTTTAGGGTTTTGAGACTATGTCTCACTTTGTGGTTCAGGCTGGTCCTGAACTCAGTCTCGAAAACTCAGTAATCCTCCAGCCTCTGCCTCCCCAAGTGCTGGGAGTACAGGCGAGAGCCACCATGCCCAACATTGTTGTAGGGGGGGAAGGGGGTATATGGATATGGGGATTGAACCCAGGACCTTGTGCTTGCAAGGAAGATGCCAGAACTATTGAGCTAAATCTTCAGCCTAAAGTTAGGATATTTGACAACAGTTAGAATATTTTGATAACAGTAGATTTTCTCCTCTGAAACTTAAGCTCAATTACTAGTCATCAAACTATATCTGAATTTTCACTTCCACTTTTTCATTCTGTAATTCTAGATGGTTACCATAAGCGAACAGACAGGAAATCCAGAACCACTGAAAAAAGTCCATCTACCTCCAAACCTGAGTTTGAATTTAGCAGGTTGGATTTTCCTGAACTGCAGGGTACAGAGAACAATATGCCAGAGTTACAGAAGCAGTGTACATGGGGTCCTCTCCGATCCAACACCACCATTTCTCATGTAGGAGATGTTGGAAAGCCGGTTGGAGTGGTGTCAGGGGTAAGTTGATGTGGAGGGAAGTTTCTTTGTCTCATGTTTTTCTTTCTTTCCAGCATATACCTCTTCATTTGTCTCACTTCAAACATTGTGCATTAAATCTTGATGACTATGAAGTCCATGTTTCAGGAAGGAAGTCCTGGGGAGGCTTTGCTTGTGTTCTTGGCTGCTTTCCTATTTGAGCTCTTGGCATTGAGGTTGTAACACCTTATCAGCTACTCTTTTAAAAGAACCACTTGATAGACTTCTTTTTACCTTGTAGCTAAAGGAAAAGGTTCTGGTGGAGTCTAGCTGCTTTGACAGCCCACTTTAACGTACCATCTGTAACATTACTGTGTCTCTGTACTTTTTCAGAAGTAAAGAAAAAGACTTGAAGAGAAATAGTGTAACTGAATTTTCTGGGTTTCTTTATCTGTATCTCCAGTCTTATTAATTGTAAATTTAGTAAAAGCTATTATGATAGATACTTTGGGTTTGTTTCTTTAGAATTTTCTTTTCTTTTCTTTCTTTCTTTTTTGTTTGTTTGTTTGTTTTAGTGGCAGGATCTCACCATGGAGTGCTGGAATTATAGGCATGCACCTCCATATCCAGCTCACTCTATTATTTTAAATTATACCATACTCATCATGTGCCCTGAATGTTTTAGTCTGTCTAATTGAGGCAGCTTCCTCAAATGGACAGACCTCAGACTTGCAGTAAAAAGTGATGTTAGGTTAGTAATCCCGAAAGTGACTTCTGATAAATTTCCAGGTGGAGAGAGGGATGGGGTATAAACCAGTATGAAACTAAAGAGAAAGAAAAAGAGCAAAAAGCCACTTTTGTTTGTATTTTAAGGAAAGGCTTTCTATCTCCTGCCTTGGCACTTCTTTCTTTGTGTTGCAGATTGCTGATCAGTGCAAATTTCCCACCACCTAGCTCTGCCCACATCGACCCTCACGCTGCGTTAGCACTGTTTGTCTGGTAGCTGGAATGTAAGGCAGGGTGATGGCCGGAGGAAAGCTGCAGCTCATCACAGAGGGCAGCTGCTCCCCCTGCACTGCTGTATGTGCAGTGGCTAATCAGTCTTCACGTGAATGGCACACTGCACACAGTACAAGATGCGGTGCCAGCTGTGTGGCGGCCGTCATGGTGTCAGCAGCTGCCCCCGTGACCTTTTGTAATTGAAGTCACTTGTACCTGGTAGTGTTATGTGTTTGAACATATGTAGATTCGTCCATTTATGAAAAAACATTTGCATACTGATTGCTTCCTGTCTTCAGTTAGGTGAGGGCTATCTTTTCTTGATTATATCAGTTGTGACTGTAAATGACAAGAAACACTACAAATAGAAATATGATTGTGTAAAATTGTACAACCAAGTAAAAGACCATGCTGAGGACTTAATCTTTTTTTCAGTAAGATATGGTAGAAATAGAAGAGAGCTGCTCTCTATTTGGGATTGTATGTGTAGTATTTTAATTTTTCAAATCTTTCTGGCATTTTGTCCTGTCAAATATTTTTTAACTTGACTGTTGCAATAGCTGTGTCCCATCAATATTGGCTTAACCCTTCTTGAACAGTAAGCATTTCCTTGTTTTGTTTTGTTTTGTTCTTTCAAGACAAGGTCTTGCTATGTAGTCTAGACTGTCATTGAACTTGTTATGTAATCCAGGCTACCTTTGAATTTATGATTCTCCTGCTTTAGCCCCTCAAGTGGTAGAATTACAGGGAGGCATCACTACATATGGCATGTGGCTTATTTACTTCAAATTTTGTCATTTAGCCTCTCAAGAGTACTTATTCTCTCCTCCCATTTCCTACAGTTCAAATGCTACCTGTCATTCAGATGCCATTCATTCATTCTTTCATTCATATGGCCAATGATTTGATCGTCTCCTTAGTGCTCCTGTGCTTCAGGTCCTGTGCTAGCACTGGGTTTTCTCTTTGAGCAAGAGAAGAACCACAGTCCAGTATAGGATACAGGGACAGTTATTAAAGGTGAGACGGTCAGTGCTCAGGGGCTTACACCAGTCTGGAAGAATGTGTGATGGCTGTCTCCTGACCCCCACCTCTTTCTCCATTGTGGACAACTATCTTGAAGGGGTGCATGTACCTTCTTACCAACCCAGTGGTTCCTCACAGAAGTTAGGGTTCCTTTCCCTCCTGTCCTTAACTGCAGGTCCGTGATGTTTGTGTACGCTGAGAGGTGTGCCATGGTCAGTTGTTGTTTTGTTTCCCAGATGACATCTGATGTATTTTCTGTTTAGGATGAGATAGTGATGAAAAATAATCCAAATGAGTATGTGACTGATAATGCTGCTTCCAGTTCTCCATCGTGTACAAGAGGTAAGAGTCACTACAAAATACTGTTTTAAAGAAGGAGTTACATATTTTTCAAGCTCATCATCAACTCCAATACAATCAAATGGTTTTTGTTTTAAACCCTTGAGGCAGTTTGTGAGTTGTTGATAAACTAGTACCAGTATTAATTTATAATATTTAAATAAGTGAGGTCCAACATCAATGTACAAAAAGTGTGAAAAAATGAGAATTTAACTGAAGCATATGTCCATTTAAGTCAGAATTTTATGAACCTCTCACTGACTACTTCATGTTACCTATTTATAAAAGTTTAATGTCAGGACTCCCACAGACCTTTAAAAATTGAGAGCCCCAGAAAGCTTCTGTTTGCTTGAATGACAGTTTTGCCATGTTCAGTGTAAAATCAAATTCTTTAAATCATAATTCACTTAAAAACAATGAATTCTTTATGTTTTTACATAGCTTCTTTTTATAAAAACTATTTTCCAAAGTTATAAAACAAGAGAGCTTTGCTTCACCTTTTTGTGAGTCCTTACCACTTAGCTCCAGAGACCTGCTTTGGTGCTATGCCCTTTTGCTGTCACCTGCCAAGTGCCTTGGCACACTCCAGTCAGAGAAAGTGAGGAAAGCAGCTGCCACATCCACACAGAGTGCCCTGAAAGAATCCTAAGTGCTCCTCTGTCCTGTCTCAGCTAAGAAATCATTTATCCAGAAAGCGTATTGTAGATTGTGCTTCTGAAATTCTACAGTGGTTTGTCCTGCTAGAAAACTCACATTTATTCACTGGTGTGTTTCGTTTGCATCATTGTGTGTGATGCACACGTGCTTCTGAGCGTTCTTCTCTTCAAGACTGTTCTGAGCGTGTGTGGCTCAATAGCAGTGCGAACAGTTCAGCCCCTTCGAGCAGTTCAGGCTGCAATTGGTGTCCCTGTGCCTGTGTCCTGATGGATGTCCTTTTGTTTTGTCTGTGTATAGAGTTTCATGGGCACCTAGGAGGAGTAGTAGTGCTGTACTTACACCTGTGTTCTGAAAGAAATAAATTTCCAGTTATTGTGATAGCTGAAGTCTAGTGATCTTTAACTTCTGATGTTAAAGGTGCATATCAGGTCAGTAGGGCCAAACTTTGATCTTTAGCTCTTCAGTTCTGTGTGTCTGCTACGTAGACATTGTTGTGGACTGTGTTTTAACGAGAGTATTGTTTGTCTTCTCACTTCCATCAGCCCTTTCCTCATGCCCAGTTAAAAAAATCTTGGAAAATCAATTAACCTTACAAATTAAAAGAGAAAAATTCAGCATGCATGCTCGCAGACGAAAAAACAAATTTATTGAATGCTGTGGTTCCAGTGGGGTGCTTTGGACAGTAGCCTGATTTCACTTGTGCTGTTGAGCAATTACTCATGTAATGCATGTTTGAGGAGCTGCAAGATTTCTGTTTACTTTTGAGGTTGTTCAACAATTTTGGTTGTCTTTGAGCAGAGGTATCTTGGACACCAATGGGTTATATTGTTCGGCAGACATCTTCAGAACCCTCGCCAGCTTCTAAAAATGTTACTTCTGTAATAAACCTAAAGACGGTTGTTTCATCAGCAGATTCTAAAAATGTTAGTGTGTCGTCTTCTGAAGTTTTATCTTCAGATCCCTCCTACAACAAAGAGAAACATGTTCATCCGACTAAAAAGGTAAGTTTCACTAGAGACAGTAATCTGGCAGCTGCCAGGGACTGAGGAGGAGGAGAAGGAGAATCCAGGGTTAATGTTTAGAGGTTCAGTTTTGCAAGAAGAAATTTGCCGCAGAAATGGAGGGTGTTGATGGTTGCACAATACTGATGCAAGTAACGCCAGGGGACTTCATGCTGAAACTTGGCTACGTTGGTACGGCTTCTCTGTACTGTTCCACAGTCTGAAATCTGGAGAAATGGAAATAATGTATCACTTTTTGATACTGAAGACCTTCTGTACCATTACACACCCGCCCCACCCCCCATAATTGAAAGCACACTGTCCTACATTCACTAATCTAAGCTTATTGTACTAGCACCTTTAGAATACAAGTGGTTTTTTGTTTGGGGTTTTTTGTGTCTTTATTTTGCAGAAATGGGAATTGGACCTAGGTTTGCTCTGAGCCAACAGGTCCGCGGGCTGTTTTATTTTTTGAGACAGGCTTTTGCTGAGTTGCCTAGTAGAAATCAAATTTGGGATCTTTTTTCCTCAGCCTCCCTCAGTGCTTGGGATTACAGGCCTATGCTACCATATCTGGTACAATGTGATACTGTCATTTTGTTCTGATGCATGATACTAAAGACTGCATTGCATACTCTAAAACACTGTTTTTGCCTTTGTTGTTTTAGTCCCAAGCATCACAAGGTGACCTGGAGCAAAATGAAGCCTCAAGAAAGAATAAGAAAAAGAAAGAAAAGTCAAAATCAAAATATGAAATCCTGACAGTTCAGGAGCCACCAAGAATTGAAGTATGTTTATATTTATTATTTACCTAGTATGTCATAACTAAAGAGTCTTTCTTAGTAGGCATGTGGGTTCAGTTTTCTGAGTGTAGAGCTCCAGCATTTTCTCTAATAACTCTTTCCTAGTGCTAAAGAATTGCAGACACCTACTGTCCTCACCCTTTCCTTTTGGTCCAGGCAGACACTCAGTAAACACTGGAATCAAAACAGAGCTGGGCATGGTGGTGCATGCCTGTAGTCCAACGCTTGGGAGGCTGAGGCATGAGGATTTCTGTGAATTCAAGGCCAGCCTGAACTACATAGTGAAAAAAAAAGTTAATGGGGCTGGAGATTTAGCTCAGTGGTTCTGGTGCCTGTCTTGCAAGCGCAAGGGCCTAGGTTCAATTTCCTGGTAACCACATGCAATACTGGGCGTGGAGACTCACACCTAGCAGCAATCAGTACTACATACCACAGTGCCAGGTGTGGTGGCTCATGCCTGTCATCCCAGCACTCAGGAGGCAGAGGCAGGAGGATTGCTGTGATGTGAGTTGGAGGCTGAGCTCAGGGCCAGCCTGAACTACAAAGCGAGTCCCTGTCTCAAAAAAACCACAAAAAAACAAACAAAAAGTTAATCTTGAATGAAGACAAAACTAGTTATATCAAGGTTTTATAGTTGCTGGCTGTTACTAAGATCTACTCTTAGCTCTCTTTAGTGTTTTTTTCTTTGCTTTATAGTGCTAGCTTTTGCAGTCTCCTTCCCTATTTTGAAATCTTGTTGTAAAATACTTGCAAAAGTTCCTGTTGTCCCAAGACTCTCCAGTAATATCCAAGTACAGCTGGGTTCTCACTGTGTTCCTCCTGGCCTGACTCTGCTTCACACTGCCCTAGACTTGAGCGTCCTGGATCCTGGTGCAGGCACACAAAATGCTGCTTGGTGTTCAGCTATAGGGTCAAGTCTGGGATGTTCCTACAGATCTAAAGCGTAGGTCCCAAGGCTCCTGGATGCCCCTTATAGAATAGAGGGATCTGTTTGAAGACCTATTATGCCAGAGCATTATCGTGTGGCCAGGGAATAGTGCACATTTCTGGTTGGTATTTCCCACACAACTTTTCCCAGAGCACCTAAAGTGTTGACAGAATGACACAGTGTTGACAGTATAATCTAGAATATTTCTCCTCCTTTCTTTATTTTTAATGTTGGTTTTTTTTTTTTTTTTTTTTGAAACAAGGTCTCACTTTGAAGTTCAGGCTGGCCTAGAACTAACTGTGTAGCCCAGGCTAGCTTCACACTCACAATAATCCTCCTGCCTCTGCCTCCTGAGTGCTGGGATTACAGGTGTGAGCCACCACGCCTGAGGATGGAACTGGGAACCTTGCGCTTGTCAGAATCACTGAGCTAAATCCCTCGCCTGTTTTAGGATATTTTTAAGTGCCTTTAAAATTGTTTTTCAGTAGGCCTTTGTCTCTGTCTCTGTTGACTAATGTAGTTGAGCCCAAATTTGAGATACTTATTCTACCAAATGTGTATTTCATGAGTTTTCTAAGGAAAACATAGTTCTTAAAGAACAAGGTTTTGACCTGAGTGTGGTGGTGCACACCTGTAATCCAGCACTTTAGGAGGCTGAGGCAGGAGGAGTGCTTGCTTGACTCATCCTGGACAACTCAGCAACTTAGTAAGATTCTCACTGCAAATTTTAAATAGTAAAAAAATCAATAATAAGGGAGTCTGAGGATGAAGTTCAGAGGAAAGGCCCGGGGTTCACTCCTAGTACAGTGAGCCCCTAACTCACTAGACTTCTTTTTGGGAGGATATTTGTGTATCAGATTCATTGGTAAGTCCAACAAAGTGAGTCTTGCACACCTCTGAGACAGATATACAATGTAAAGCATAAAGAAGCCAAACACAGTACATCCTCAGCTGTACTGTGCTATGTACATTATTGCATTGTACAGTAAATGCAGCAGCACAACTGTGACAGTGTCCGGTAGACACGTGAGCTGTTTGACACGAGTTTGCAACAGGATCTGTTAGTATCTGATGAAGTTTCCAACATGCGTGTTCCTGAGTTGGGGACCTATTATATTGCTAAAAACAAATAACTCAGACCCTTGGAGACTGTCACACCAAGGTAGTGCAGGGTCAGTTCTGCAGACCTCTTGGGATCTTTTATGGTACTCTCTCTTTCTGGGATGTAAGCGTTAAAAGTGGGATCTTTAAATTTACTCAGAATGAAAGCAATTTTCAAATTAGCATTTTGGGGCTGTTCTGAATCACTGCTGAGAACTTTCCTGAGGTGTTACTAAAGAAGGGAGCAATTGCACTTGGCATATTTGCATTCTCCTGATGAGTGAAGAGCTAAAGGGGTGTGTGGTTTACTTAGGATGCCGAGGAGTTTCCCAATCTGGCAGTTGCATCTGAAAGAAGAGACAGAGTAGAGTCACCGAAATTTCAATCTAAACAGCAGCCACAGGTAATTTTTAGATTGAAACCACAATTGCTTTGTACTTATCTTTCCTTGCCAAACTGAACTCTTGAAAAAAGAAAATCTACTTTTCAGACATCTTTGTGTATCGGGATAGATGGTTTTTGGTTTGATTCATTCTTTCATGGGAGACGAGATCCCATGCATTGAGACAAAGTGGCTCCCAAGCTAAACACTCAGTCCCATTTCTAATGAAACTGTTGGTAACTGCATTTATTGTATCAGAAAGGAGGGAGCACCAACTGCCTTATGAAACTTTAAAATGGAAAGAAAGTTGACTCACTTGATTCAGGAAACAGAATATATTTGCAAAGTGATGGTGTGTGGCAGAGGAAAAATATGAGAAGCAGCAGACTTTCATTGTGAGCAGTCAGTACAGAAGCCAGTGGGCAGGTGATCATGCCCCAGCCCCTGGCCTGCTGGGTTCAGCAGGGCGTGGTGAGTCATAATTTAGATGGGCAGATGGGGCGCATATTTCAGGGCATTTATTCTCCAGCATATTCACTGATTTACTTTTCAAAGGAGGAAGATAGTTTGGAAATACTTTTACATACATAAAAAAGGACATTCTGAACCCTCAAGTGCATGTGTTACAGTTCCCTTGACCTCCATCTCCATAGCAGGTCTCCTTGCCTGCCTTTGGTCCACTAGGTACTTTCCCAGCTGGGAACCCTCAGCCAGTAGGATTGTTGGTGGCAGGGCAAGAGAGAAGGTGTGGTAGTCCTAGAGTAGAAGGCCAGCATGCCTGAGGATGTGTCCCAGAGCGTTCTTGTACATCTTTGTTACATTCTCAAAATTCAGATCACAGCTGTTTCAAAAATAACATTTGCTTGAAATACATCAAACTTCAGGCCTGCATCTGCTAGGTGTGACTTGCACCTGTGTGGATTTTGTTCCTACTCCTATAATCTCGTGGAAGTTTTTGATTTACATAGGCAGAGACGGTGCTAGAGGGGATAACTAAGACTCTTACACAAACTTTCATAACCAAAGACTGTATTAGGTAAGCCCTGGTAACTATAGATACACACACACACTCACAATGGAGATGTGAACAGAACAGAGCTGGAGGTAACAGTACAAACCCAGTGTTCTCAAAGGAGAAGGAAAAACTATAATCCTGTTGGCATATAATATGAGGTTGATTGTTTTTCTTCAATTCTTTGATTTTTCTTACAATATATGACTTTAAAGTTTATCAGATTATGTGACTTGTACAATGAAAAGCTCAACCTGTTAAACATAGTTTTATAAAGTAAACTTACGATTTTTTCAACTTTTTAGAATAATTTTAAAAATAGTGGAAAGAAAAGCCAGATTCCAGTGCAGTTGGATTTGGGAGGCATGCTGGCAGCGCTGGAGAAGAAGCAGCATGCCCGGCAGGCCAAGCAGTTCTCCAAACCAGTTGTGTTCTCAGGTAGGAGTCTTCTCACCTCACCCATGGTCAGGGTCTTTCCCAGAGATTATTTTGTAAATAGTTTTATTTACATTCAAGTTAATCATACGTATAATTACAATAATTTGGTACCAATGGAGTGGAATTGTGGGTCCAGAGATAAATCCATGTATCAATGGCCAGTAGATTTTTTTATAAGGATACCAAGTCCATTAAAAAAACGAAGAAGCCGGGCGTGGTGGGACATGACTGTAATCCTAGTAACCAGGAGACTGAGGCAGGAAGATTGCTGTAAATTGAGGCTAGCCTAGGCTACATACATCCTTGTCCCAAAAATCACAAACAAAAACAAACCCCACTGTCCCCCCCCAAAAAAGACAAAGAACAGGGTCTTCAAAAATGATTCTGGAACAGTAGGATGTATAAGTGCTAGAGAGTGAAGTCAGACCCCCTCCCTCACCATGAATGAAAATGAACTTAAGTGAATCTTGAACCAAGTAGAAGAGCTAAAACTTGTAACATTTTTAGGAAATGGGTAAGTCTTCATGACCTTGTGAACATGTACTAACTGACAGTGTGGTTTGCCCAGCACCTCTGTCTAATTCCAGAACATATCACCCAGAAGACAGTTTGCATCCAGTTGCATCCAGGAAGGTTCCCCACCTGACATTTCACGTAAATGAAGTGCCTAACAGATCTAGAATATTTTGAACCAGAAAATTTAAATCCTCCTTCATGGATCGATCATATCATAAGAGGTACTGAATGAGTTACTTCACAGTTTCCTAAGTAGCCTTCTTAGGGCCAGTGGCAGAAGTAAGGTTGATACGACTGATGTTTAGTGGCCTTTTGTAAAGGGCTAGAGTAAAACCCTAAAACTTGGGAAGATACAGTGAGATTGGCCGATTGGGACAGCTGAGGCGCCAGTGGACAGTGTATCCCCCTTCAGTGTATCTTTCCACCTTGTCTTTCCAGGACCGTCAGGGTGCTACAGAAAACGCATGTTCCAGGCCAATCTAAGAGCTGCTTCTTAAATCTGTTTGGAAGTAGGTTTTTGTTTCTTGTGTGGTGCTGGGAATTGAATCCAGAGCCTTGCTCAGCTATGTCTCTGCAGCTCTTTTTATGTTTGAGACAGAGTCTCACAAAATTGCTCAGTCTGGCCTCTAATTTTCATTCCCCATGCTTCACCCTCCAGAGTAGCTGGGACTGTAGGCATGTGCCACCATGCCTAGCCAGGCAGTGAGCATTTTAACAAGCACTGAATGTATTATTTTATCTTTGCTTTTCACTTTTGCATTATGGAAATTTAAAAGTAGAGGGAAAGTGATGAACCTTTTTACCACGTGTGCCCTTTGGGTATTCTGCCAGTATTGGGTATTCTGCCAGTCCTTTCTTCTGAAGTATTTTAAAGCAACTCCTCACTTATCTACGTGTCATTTTACCTGTAAATACCTCAGTATGTACCTTTCACGGTTTGGGGGTTTTTTGTTTTATTTTTAGTATACTGTCCTGTCATCATCCTGTTTAACAAGACATGGTAAGATCTCTGGAAATACTACCAAATCTGAAAAAATAAAACCTGAAACATTTCTTGTTCTAGGCAGTTTGGATAAGGGATACTCAACCTGTATTAACAGCTATTTCTCATTAAAGGAAAGACAGGCTTGTTTTTTTTCTACCTACATACAGATTTAATTTCCAACACTAGATGTGGGTTTTCCTCCACAGCGGTTGGTTTTACTTTACCAGTAGATACCTACCCCAGAGTTTTGCTCAGCATTGCCACTGACTGAACCAAGTTAACACAGAATCTACAGTTTGAGGGCTTAGTCTCACAAGATGGAATTTTCCCCCACCTCAGTAGGTAGTCACAAATCCAGTGCTTGTGACCATCAGGCTAAAATTGGGAATTCTTAGAACAGTCTTTTCAGGTTCCACAGTTTGCTTACTAGAACACTGGTTTAGCTGGGTGTGGGTGGCTCATGCCTGTAATCCCAGCACTTGGGAGGCAGAGGCAGGAGCATTACTGTGAGTTCAAGGCTAGCCTGAACTACAAAGTGAGACCCTTTCTCAAAAAACTACAAAAAAAGAATACTGGTTTATTATAAAGGATACAACTCAAGAATGGCCAGATATAAGGAATGTGAAATGGGGGTGCAGGAGAGTGGTAGGCAGCTCTCCTCCATGTAGGCAGCTTCCCGCACCTCCATGTGACCACTGGCATGAAATCTCCCTGAATGCTGCCACCAGGGTATTTTGGGGGGGTTACTATGTAGGCATAGATTAAGTCACTGACCGTTAGTGATAGCTCTGTCTATAGCCCTTCTCCCCTTCTGACAGGTCCAGTGAGGGCTGAAAGTGCCACTTGCTGTCACTTAGTGCCAGCCTCTGCCACCCAGCCCCTATCTATAGGCTAACTGGGAACTCCCAGCCACCAATCATCTCATTGGTAAAATACCACTTTGGTGATTCCAAAAATTTTAGGAGCTCCATGACAGGAAATAGGAGCAGAGACCAATGTGTTTGATGTTATGTAACAGTTTAGGTTCTAGAATCTAATGTATATTTAAATGTCCTCGATTATTTCATCAAGTCTGGTAATTTTATTTATATCAGGGTTCACAGTTGACAGTCTTTGCTAAAAGTTGCACCTCTCAGCTGCTTTTAATTCTGCTGTTCCTATGGATAGTTTTTTATGACCAATCCAAGTGTTGGGGGAAAAGTGATTGCCTTTGGGTTACTTAATTGGCAAAGGCAGCATTTCCACAGTACAACAGTGTTTGCCTTCCCTCCATGGGTCACAGCTCTAGTGCCTTAGCCTGGACATACTGCAGAGCAAGTGACTTGAGTAACCTGGATCACCCTTAGCAAGCTTGCTGAGCATTCTTCCAAACTATTTCCAAATAATGCAGCTTCCTAGGAAACCACGGGAAAGAGTCTTGTTGCATGATATTCATCATTTTATAGAGTATTTGATGTTGAGTGCTTGAAAATTGAAGAAGGATCGCTACACTTGTGACAAACTCCATCTTGAGAATGTTGAGTCAGGAGTGGCAGAGTCTCTGATATTCAAGGTCATTCTAGACCAGAATTTTATTATAAGTATGTGTTTAATAGAAAAAGGAGCTAAAGGCAAGATTGAATTTATATTCAGATGCTGTTTTGTCCAGAGTCTGTTCCTATTTGCTGCTTTTCCTGCATTGTTGCTGTATGCTAACACTGTAAACTCTTTGCTAACAACTGAGACACACTGCCTCCCAAGCAGCCCTGCCATAGAACTGCATTCACGGTCTGGGTATGGAGTGGGTCAGGCCTCTGTCTGGCAGACATGTCCATGAGTTAGTAAAGCCTGTGGCAATATAAGATGGAGTAATTCTAGCCAGTGCCCAAATACCACAGGTGGAAACCGTTGGCTAGGCTTCTGACCTGCAAGGCAAGCTGAAAACAAGAAAAAGGAGTGAGGAAAGAAAGTAACTCTCACTCTTAGGCTCAAGTGAGACCTTTGAGATGGAATTGCATGTGAGATCAGCAGATAGCAAAGGCTGGGATCCCCTACCCAGCAGATTTTTAAAAAGCTTGAAGTGGTGAGAGTATTGAGGTGACATGTTTTGTCCAAGATCCCAAGAGTGTCCAAATCCTGACTTGCACATTGTCTCCCCTTTTGAGGTGCCCAGAGGAACAGTTTTTGCAAAGAAAAATTAAAATTACCAAAGGAAGTTCTATTTTCATTAGTGCCTTTTATTGTTGTTCTTTGTCAAGGCCAATGAGAACACAATTCCAAGGCCTTCTAGGGGGCTTGGTCTGTTTCCAAGCCAGTGTGAGGTCTTCTGACCGGTTGGATAGTCAGTGAGGAGGAGGAGGAGGGGCTGGCCCACCAGAGCCAGGAGGGAAGAGTAGCCCTAGTTACCCAGCAGCCTTCAGATCTGGGGCAGATCCTGTAAAGAGCAGGTGGTACGACTGTTCCATTTTAACTAAGTCTGCATCTAATGTAATTGTTAATGTGGTTGGACTCATTTCTTTTGCTTTTTTCTCTTTGTTTTGTGTTGTTTGTTTCTTCCTCCTTCAATGTCATTTGTGTTAAATGCTGTTAGAATGCAGCTTTGATTCCTTTGGTTTATATATTTTTAAACTTTAGTTTAAACTTTAGTTTAAAAACACCAACTCTTTTCTTAGTGATTGCTGTGGGGATTGCAACACATCCTAGTTTGTGTATGTGGGAACTTGTCCAGTATGTCTTCACCTTGTTGTCATTGATATTGTGTCTAAGTGTGTTACAAACCAAATCATACAGTGTTATAGTTATTTTATATAGTCATATCTTTTAAAAAATTAAGAGAAGGGAGGGGAAAATTCATGTTTATCAGTTTCATGTTTATGACTTTTTTTTTTT
>PVIR01018855.1:0-32788 GCA_004026965.1 Petromus typicus | reverse complement strand
AAAAAAAAAAAAAAAAAAAAAAAAAAAAAAAAAAAAAAAAAAAAAAAAAAAAAAAAAAAAAAAAAAAATCACACAGGAATCAAAAGCATCTAGACTAGTTAAAACAAAAAGAGTAACAAATTTGAAAATAGTAACAAAGTTTTTTTTAAAGAATAACACAAAATTTTAAAATAAGTTAAAAAAATAAGTTAAAAATAAGTTTGAAAAGTTTTAAAAAGGTAACAAGTTTGAAAGATTTATATTGCCTGATTTAAGAATAACAAAGCAGGGCGAGGGATTCAGCTCAGTGGTTCCGGTGTCTGTCTTGGAAGTTCAAGGACCCAAGTTTGATCCTCAGTTAACCACATACAATACTGGGAACGGAGACTCACGCCCAGCAGCAATCATCATCACACACCACAGTGCCGGGCATGATGGCTCACACCTGTAATCCCAGCACTCAGGAGGCAGAGGCAGGAGGATTGCTGTGATGTGAGTTGGAGGCTGAGCTCAGGGCCAGCCTGAACTACAAAGCAAGACCCTGTCTCAAAAAACCTTTAAAAAAAATTTTTTTTGTAAAGAATTACAAAGCAGCAATTGTCAAAAAAATGTAGTACTAGGGTCATGCCAGACAGAGATAGATATAACTAAACAGACCAGAAATACATTCATTAAAATGTGGAAAACTGACTTTTTTGAAAGATACATAGGCAATTCAGTCAGAAAACAATGAATACTGAGTCCCACTTCACACTCAAAATGCATGATAGACCTGAATGTAAAAACTAAAGTTATAGAACTTTTATAGGAAAATATCTGGCCTCTGATTATGCAAATGTTTCTTTGATATGACACAAAAATCATGTAATAAAAGAAAATCAATATTTAAATTAACTTAATGAAAATTAAGAACTTGAAATGGGTTTCTCAGAGAATAAAAAGTCAAGCTACAGACAGGAAGAAGATATTTGCAAATTATATACTTCATACAGAAATTATATTCACAACATATAATGAGTACTCATACTCAAGAATAAGAAAACAAATCACCCAATAAAATGACAGATAAAATACTAAAACTTCACCAATGAAGATATATGGACAACAAATACACATATGAAGAGACCAGTAGACGCTAGGGAGATGCAAATGAAGATCACCACACATCTTCTAGAGTGGCTAAAACTAGAAAGCTGCTGGAGAGGGTGTAAAGGGACTCGAACTCAAAATACATAGCAAAATTCTAGAAAACATTTTAGGAATTTTCCAATCAGCCATACACACACTTGCCACATGATTAATTATTTTATTCCCGGGTACTTGCCTAGCAGTGAAAGTTTCTGTGTAAAAAGACTACATGACTGTTCATAGCAACTTTATTCACAGTGTCCAAACACTGAGGCACTCAAGTCCCCCCACACAGGTGAACGGACAAACTGCCACATAGCCACGCAGTGGAACGCAGCTCCAGAATGAGAGACTGAACTGCTGGTGCAGCGTGGATGAATCTTAAAATCTCGGATAAAAAGAAGCACACACTGTATGACTCCATGTACATCAAATTCTAGAAATGCAAGTGAATATTTGGTCCAGAAAGCACAGCTGTGGTTTCCGGGAGGGGCAGGAAGAGGAAAGAGTGCTGGGTTGACGGAATGCCTACTATCTTGATTGTGGTCGTACTTTTATGTGTGTGTTCATAGGTCAAAACTCATCAAATGGTGTGCTCTAAAGGTATGTGGTTTATTGGATGTCAGTTATACCTCAATAAAACCGTTTTTAAAGAAAAAGAACTTCCCATAAAGGAAACTCCAGACCTCAAGCTCACATAAAACATGCAAAACACACCGTCTGTGCCTGAGCTGGTTCTACAACAACCAGCGCAAAGATTTCTTTAGGAAAAAAAGAAAGTAACCCTTGGAAAATTAGCCTCTGTAATTTGCCACAGTGAAGAACCAAAGGAGGAAAATCATGTTCCACCTCCAAATGTGAAACTTATATAAAATTCAACATCATGTTAAGAATATAAGTAAATAGGCCAGGGATTTAGCTCAGTGGTTCCAGAGCTTGTCTTGCAAGTGCAAGGGCCCACGTTCAATCCCAGTAACCACATACAATACTGGGCATGGAGACTCACACCCAGCAGCAACCAGTACCACATACCACAGTGCCGGGCGTGGTGGCTCAAGCCTGTAATCTCAGCACTCAGGAGGCAGAGGCATGAGGATTGCTGTAATGTGAGTTTGAGGCTGAGCTCAGGGCCAGCCTGAACTACAAAGTGAGACCCTGTCCCAAAAGAAAATAAATAAATAAATATATATATATATATATATATGTAAATAAAATCAAGTCTTTGCAAACTAGAGACAGGAAAGAACTTCTTCAGCCTGATTAGAGCATAGCTAGGCATACCCACGGCAAATGTCCTACTTTCTGCCCTCACCACTTCTGGTAAGGCTGTGCACCGGAGGTGGTAACCAGTTCAAGAAGATAAGGGGTGAGGTGGGCGAGCACAGAGAACAGCAGAACCAAAACCATCTTTACAGAGAATGTCACTGGCCAGGATCGGAAAAGCCCAGGAGAATTTGTGGAAAGTTAACAGCAGTCACTGAAGACTTCAGCAAGTGTACTGAATACAGTCAGTAAACAGGAGTTAACTCTCTTTCAGAAGCAATAAATGAAAAATTTGAATTAGCCCCACTTCTAAAGGAAGTAAAAATATTAAACATCTAGTAATCAACCCCATGAAATATGTGGGAGGCCATTATGCAGAAAACTGAGGACATGGAAGGGAGAGGTCAGTAAATCTAGAAAAGCATCAAGTTTATAGGTTGTCAGGCTCCATCTTATAAAAATATAAAATTTTCCCCAATGAGACTGTAGGAGATGCCAAGACTTGACAAGTATACTGACTTACATGAAAATCCACATGAGGAAAGAAGAGTTACGAAAGCTACTGCAGCTGAATTCAGAAGTATATTGGATCTGACCTCAATCACTAGGGTCTTCTGTGAGACACAGGCAGTGCAGACTTGGATCATTAAGACAGAGACAGCAGTGGATTCCTCTGATTGGGAGGGCTGGTTGGCATGGGCTTGGATAGAGCATGTGAGTGTGGATGGTACCAAGGGGCAGAGAGGGCCAGAAAGGAGGAGGCTACAGGGATGGAGCTTCCATTCTTTTATTCCTAAGCCAGGAGACTAGAGCTACTTCCCCATATGTCCAGAAGCCCAAGGAAAAGAAGGCAGAAATCCAGAGGGAGGGCCCTGGTTGCAAAGCTGATGGAGGCCAGCCCCACCCAGCACCAAGGGCCCATGATAGATGTGGACCCAGATAAGGTGTCAGGGCAGGAAGTCAGGCCTGCCGTGTGGCTGGTTTCTGAGAAGGCCGAGGAGAATTGGCTAAGACTGAGAAAGCAGAAGGGTGTGGGGCCGAAGGGAAGTGGAGTGCAGACTTGTGCTTCTGGGTGTTGGGCTCTTAGTAAGGCAGGACGAGGGGTCCATACGGGAGTGATCATAAGGAACAGGCAGGACACTGTTTTCCACACCTCGAGGGAGCCTCCTGGCTGTTCAGTTCTGCCCAAGCATCCGCCCACATTCCCATTCTCCCACCTCGTCACCTCTGTGCTGCAGAGCTGCCCTCCATCTATGTATTATGCTTCTCACTGATACCTTAGTCCCAAGCAAGAGCTGAGTCGTAGCTGAGTCCTGTGTCTAGAGTCATCAAGACAGGTCAGTTCTCAACGGCACTGCTGCAGGGTGAATGAGTGACTGATAATTGTTTTTTGTTTTGTCTTATTTTTGTTTTATTGGCACATCTTAGATATACATAATGATAACAACTGTCACAGAGAATTTGTACCTGTATCTGCCATATCTTGCTGCTTTTTTTCCCCGTTTTCCCTCCTCTCCCTTCAAGCCCTCTTCCCTTCCTTATTTACAAATGCTTTGTTTCCATTTTTCCATTCTGTTCTCTTTTCTTCTCTCTTCCTTCATTTCCCCCTCTGTCCTCCCTTGTTCTCCTTCCCATTTAAATATTCTCTTCCCATTTCCCAATATCTACTATACATTTTGGTCCTTATTTACACTTTCAGTTCCTCATTCCAGAGGAGTGACTGACATTTGTAAGATGACTTTGGTTGGAGCAGGGAACCTTGGAGACAACTATGCTGGTTCCCAGGCTGTCCTGGCGTCTGGTTTGTATTAGGACTCACCTAGGGGGCTACAGGTCCCCCACCTTCTCCTCCAAGGGACAGGTCAGCCATCACTTGTGACTGGTGGATGCCTTCTCAGACCATAAAGTTTCGACTGGATCTCTGTGTCAGGTCCTGGCACTTTCCCACAGTTCCGGCTGCCTTCTCAGCCCACAGCCATCCCCAGGTCACCTCCCCTTTCTGTGGAGTGTCAGGCCAGACACCACAGTGGAGTCAGGCAACACTCACAAGGAGCACCAGCCACACCCAGCAGAGTCAAAGGGTCATCATGGGGGCCAACAGAGTCCCAGGGCTTCCAGCAAGTGAAACCTATGGCCCCAGAAAAGGTAGAGCCAGGGGCTATGGTCACCTCAGGGGCTCAGTGCCAAACGTGGAAGGTCCAACTGCCCTGTGATCCTCAAAATGGGCCAGTCAGGACTGCACTGAGAAGCAGACGGCAAGGGTCTGGGTGGCCTGAACCCATATTTCGGGTGTCTGGTGAGGCAGGGGGCCCAGGGGTCCCCAGGTGGTGTCCACCTTCCTCTGGCCTGGCCGACCTGGCTGACAGGCAGGGTCAGGGAGGAGGAAGCTGAGCGGGAGGGAGGCAGGAGGGACTTGCATGCACCACCTGGGGACCAGGGCAGGGAGCGGCCTGGACTCTCTCCACTGCCCTCGCCCCTCCTTGGAAAGCTCCCTGCCTAAGTAACTTCTCTCTCCTGCGAGTTCTTTGGCACAGGGGATGTGCCTGGCGAGGAGGGCTCTCTGTGCACACTCTGCTCATTCCGCAGAGGCACCTCTGGCCAAGGCGGGAGAAGGTGCTGCCCCCCAGGTGCCTGGCGTCCCGATGAGCCAGAGTGCATGTCAGGGGCCAGCTGCCTGGTCCTAACAGCTACCCTTAGAGAGCAGAAGCATACAGCGAGCCCCTGCTTCAGTCTCGAGCTACGACTTATTTTCTCTAATGCAGAGGAGTCTCTTACTGGCGGAAGGGCCAATGCTGTAGCAGACCCCCCTGGATTTGCATCTTCCGAGGTCTGCGTCTTGTTAAAACCTGGATGATTAGAAGGACCTGTGCTCCCAGAACAGCTCCATACCTCCTTTGTTTGGGGCCACCTCTGGACTCCTCACAAAGTCCAGGGCCAGGCTGGTCTGATTCTCAGCTCAGAGTCTGTGAGGAGCCTCATTCAGCCCTAGCCCTATTCCTGGTCCTCATATTCCTCCCAAACCACAGCCTCTACTTCTCACACTGAGCCCTCTGAGTCATCAAAGACAAGGTAAGTTATTTAGTCAAGTCCCTGGCCCATAGCAACATGAAATCCTCAGCAAAGCCTGAGAAGAATAGTTAGGTCCTGGGCTCTTTCACAGGTGCAGAAGGTGGCTGGCAGTCGGACTGAATTGCCCGGGACAGGGCTGGAACTCAGACTTCATGACGCTCTGAATAGGTGAGAGCTGAGACACGCTGAATTCATGAGTGTGCCTGTGTGCCAGCCTTGGAATGCACCTCTGCGTGCCTGTGAGTATCTGCGTGTGCCCCAGCATATACATGTATGCTTTGTACACACCTGTCTCTGCCTCTGTATGTGCCCTAGTCTGTGAGTATACACCCATGTGTGTACCTGTGTGCTTATATGTGCCATGTGCACCTATGTATACTTATGTGGACCTGCATATGGCTGTGAATGCCTGTGTGTGCACCTATGTGCTCACCAGTTAAGCACCTGTACATGTGTGTATGTATGTGTCCACGTGTGCACACACACCTGGGTATATTCACATGGACCTGATTGCACGTGAGTACACCTGCATGTGCCTGTGCCCATAACTTAGTTGGGCAGTGAGCCTGATGGAATCTGCTGATGAACATGCTTCTCGTGGGCAGATATCTTTGTGGAGGAGCAGTGTCTGTGATTTCATTATTATGTCTATTCCAAAGCTCCATCTGTCCACTTGCTTCTGTAGGACAGAGAGGGGCTCTCGAGCCTGCAGCCTTGCTGTCTGTCTGTCTCCTGGGCAGCAGATGTTTGTATGCGCTGAGGCTGGGTCTGTTGACGGGCTGTATCTTCCTCTATCTGACAGGAGCCTACATTCTGTGTGAGGGTTGCTTTGTGCTGAGGTGTTTCCCCATGGTGTGGAGGTGGGGACAGTTTTGGTGTCTATGAGGGAATCTAAGTTTGGGGGATGGGGTGTGTGATTCTGCACTTGTGTTGAGTTTGGGGAGCACTGTGCTGTATGTGAGCATCTTGGGGAGTATTTGTATGGTATCTAAAATAAAGCATGAAGCTCTCCAGAGCCAGGCTCAGAAACCCTAGTGTCCCAGGGACCCTGTGGTCCCTCATCAGAACACAGAGACCTTCCAATTTGTCTTCACTCATCTGTGTGACAGGAAGTTAGGTTTGCTGCTGCAATCCCAGTCTAGATAAGGTGGCCTCCATCTTTCAGAGAGAGACAGAGAAAGAGAAAGAAACAGAGACAGACACAGAGAGACACAGGCAGAGAGAACTAGAAGAGGCAGGTAGGTATTTGTCCTAATCTTCATATCTGGTAGATTGCAGATCTGAGCAAAAGCCAATTGCCATGAGTCACAAGAGCCTCGTCTAGGAAATGGAGGGTCCCAGGCCTTGTTGTGCTTGCGCAGCTCCCAGGCAAGTCAGTGAGGCAGGAGCATCAGGAATGAAGGCTGCGTAAAGGAAGATCTCAGCACCCAGGGCTTTCCCTCCTGCAGCCTGGCACCTCTGATGGCCCAAGTGCCCAGTGTGAGCTCGTGTATTTGGGCTAGGATGAAAACTGCCTATTTCTGACAACTTCATTCAGGCAATGAGCAGCATCTGAGATTAGGGGTGGGTGGTACGAGAACCTGGGGCAGCACAGGATGTGTGGGCAGCCCAAGGGCAGGGGGAGGGCAGAGGAAGGATGGAGTGGCCACTCCTCAGAGCATCTAGTCCAGCCACCAGTGGCAGAAGGAGCAGCCCCTTCTCAACTCTGCTACCTCAAGCTCAACTCTGAGGCCTTAGGTGGCCTTGGCTCCAGCCATGGGATATGCCTTCTCAGGGCCATGGACAGCTGCAGATCGGATGGACATGGTTTCTGTTTGGTGACCAGCCACCTCAGTAAAAGGCACATTAGAGGTACTGTAAGAAAAGTCTGGAGGTTTGTTCTCAACCGTCTCTGCCCAAATGCATTCTTCACACAGTTACCCAGCTCACTCAGCAAACTGGCTGAGCTTTCCTTTAAGGTTAAATGCAAGACATATCAAAGACCACATCTGACATTACAGTGCAGATAAACAGGCAAAGCCCAACCCTGCTCGAAATAAACAGATTTATTTTAAAACAGGTGCAAAGGCCCTGGCGGGGCTCAGCCACATTTTGAGACTAACCTGAACCAGCTGCAGGAAAAGACCCAGGCTTCCCCTCCACAAGACAGACAGGGAGCCGACTTCAGTTTCCCCTTCACTGTGAGGCAAGGCCACCCTTTGTGGAGCCTCTGATATCCTTGTTAGTCCTCAGAGTCAGTCCTGCAAAGTCGCCACCATCACTGTGGACAGAGAGGGAATCTGCCAAGCCCTGGCACCACCTCCCCCTCAAGGCTGCCCACTGACCCCTCAGGCCCTCTACTGACCCCAGGCTGCCCTCCTTGTTGCCTGGCCACTAGCTCACTGTTATTCCTGAAGCCTGACTCTTAGGTCCTCTGTCCACTTGTCCCTGAGGCTAGGGTGACCCCAGCCATGGCTACTTCCTTACTCGGGGAAAGGGGTGTGAGCTGGGCCTGGGACAGGGCCACACTAAGGTAGCTGAGGGCAGGGTCTCACACTGTCATCCAAAGTGCTGTTTCCAAGTTCACACAGCCAGATCTCTCCAATGTGCTGTCTTCTCACACTGCATCTAGACATCTCCTCCAGGACAGACAGCATTTGTCTGATGGGTGTCTGTGCTGGGCTGGGCTATTGGGTCCAAACCAGAAACCTGTGGAAAACTGGCCTCGGTGCCACTGTTAAGCTGTGAGCTGGGAGAGGAAGGTGGGCAGGGAAGAGGTCTCCTTTTCTACTCTTGGGGAGTCTGGCATGTGGTTGTGGGGCTGCTGGTCTCTCCCTGCTGTCTGCCCCAACCCTCTACCTCCACCCCCCAAAATAGGGCCATGGGCACCATGTCTGCAAGGAGCAACCACTCAGAGGTGACCGAGTTCGTCCTGCTGGGCTTCCCAGGGTCCCTGGGCCTCCACCTGAGCCTGATGGTGCTCTTCTTGATGGCCTACATGCTGACCATCACAGAGAACCTCATCATCATCGCAGTGATCTATGCTAGCCCTGCTCTGCACAAGCCCATGTACCTCTTCCTCAGCAACCTCTCCTTCCTGGAGGTGTGGTACATCTCTGTCACAGTGCCCAAGATGCTGCTGAGCCTGGCCATCCCCGACTTCCGGCGCATCTCCTTCGCGGGGTGCATGGCACAGCTCTACTTCTTCCTGGCACTGGCCTGCACTGAGTGCACGCTCCTGGGCGCCATGGCTTATGACCGTTATGTGGCCATTTGCAACCCCCTACGCTATCCAGCTATCATGAGCCCTGGCCTCTGCAGCCTCCTGGCTGTTGGCTCCTGGCTTTCCGGCTTCCTCATCTCCTTGGGGAAGGTCTTTTTCATCTCCCGCCTGGGCTACTGTGGTCCCAACATCATGAACCACTTCTTCTGTGATGTGTCCCCACTGCTAAACCTCGCGTGCTCCGACATGTCAGTGGCAGAGCTTGTGGACTTCCTCCTGGCGCTGCTCATCTTGCTGGGGCCGCTGCTGCTCACCGTCTTCTCCTACGCAGCCATACTCAGCACGGTGCTACGCATCCCATCCGCTGATGGCCGGCAGAAGGCCTTCTCCACCTGTGCCTCACATCTGGCTGTGGTGGTCATCTTCTACTCAGCCTCCCTCTTCATCTATGCCCGGCCACGTGCCATCTACTCCTTCGACTACAATAAGCTGGTGTCTGTGGTCTATACAGTGCTCACTCCCCTGCTCAACCCAGTCATCTATTGCCTGCGGAACCAGGAGGTCAAGCAGGCACTACGCAGGGCACTGCAGAGGGTGGGTCAGACCTTGCAGGTCTTCTCCTAAATGGATCAATAGTGCCTCCGCCTGCTCCTGACCCCTGAACCTTCTCACCAGCAACCTGGACAACCAGGCCCCTTCCAGAGCTAAAGGGAAAAGTCAGCATATCTTCCCATCCTGAGTCCTAGTGTGCTGGGGAACAGTACCACCAGTTACCGCAACATGGCTTACCCCCTTCCAGTGCCCCCAGGAGCCCTTGCCCTGACCCCTAGGTGCTACACAAAGGCTGTGCTCACCTGGGCCTCTTTCCAACTGACCGCTTAGGTAGGCTCATGTCAGCAGCCTCCCCATCCAAGGAGAGCAGAGTAGATATTACCACCCCAGTTTCCAGGCAAGGGCATCAGCACACACACACACACACACACACACACACACACACACACACACACATCATACAGGCAGCACGGCCATCAGCAGCACCCCTGTCCCCCACCCCCAGATAATGCGGCCCCATTATTGAGTGGCCTTTCCTCTCTCCAGACCCAGCGGAGCTTCATGATGGTTACTAAGTGAACAGACTAGAGAAGGGGATAATCCACTCGGGAGCAGGGAAAGCAGAGGAGGTAGGGCAAGGAAGGTCCAAAATTGATCCTAAACAAAAACAGACACTCAGCCGCACAGTGCCCACCTGAAGCTGGTGTATCCATGACTAGCATCCTATTCTTTTAGAAGAAAATTAGGTGGTAAATGAATTCAGGGCTCCTGCTGGGGCCACTGCTAATTACCATGTTGGGGGCCCCTCCCGCCAAGTTAATACTAAATGTCCTAGTCTTCAGGCTCTTCCCACCCATCCCCCACTGTCTGCCATATTTAATAAACATGTTACAGTGCCACAGGAGGACAGAAGGCCCTGACCCTGGCCAAGACCCAGCCTTGGTGTCCACATTGACCAAAGAACAGCTGGCACCTCGGTCTCCCCTGGAAGAACCCTCATGTGCTCCTCCTGAGAGACCGAGAGAGGGAAGGTTAGCACCCCAGCTCCAGATACCCATTCCAAAGTGCAAGATTTCCAGCCAATGTGAGCTGTAATGATGCCATAAATTTTCTGCCATGGCCTTCACACATCATGAGGTGCCACGCGCAACATCACTGCAGATGAGAACTACAGATGCACATGGAAATGGATGAGAAGCCGCATTATGTCAGTGATGGCTCTTTCAGGTAATGATTCCCACCCATGCCACCAAAGCTGTCCACCAAGGTAGACCCTTGGACTATTGAGCTCTACTCTCAGGTCTACCACAGAGTGCATGGGAGGTATGGAGCAGAAGCCTCATTTGGATACTCAGGGATTTGGCTCAGCTGACCAACAGCTGCAGCAAAGCCTACAAACCACAGCCTTCACCCTGGAGCAGGATGCACACAGACATGTGATGTCCAAAGACAGATGCCAGGGCATGAGTACCAGACCCTCCAGGTCCTGACAGTATGGTGCGTAGCACACACTCTAGGATTCCCTTTCTCCACAGGGAAGGTGAAAGTAAGGACAGAGGGAGAAAGGAACCAAAATCAGCCAAATCAGAGGACTACTTCCAAGACTGTAGACGAGACTGACCTGAGGATGTCCTGCTGAGCATTCCTTGGCTACCTCTACATCTTTATTGGAAGAAATAGAGGACCAGGAAAAAATCCAGGCAGGGACCCTCTTGCTCTGCACATTTTCAGTGAAGAAAATATTCTAGGAGGAGTGCCTTTACATAAAAAATTATAAGCACATCTTTCTTCCAAAATATACTGTACTTCCAAATCAAACTCCTGTAAAGTGATTCTTAAAAAAAATAATAATAGAAGCACTGGCTCACTGATATATTCTTTTATTAGTAAAGCCCATGTGAAGTACCAGCTCCAGCCACAGGGTCTCGCCAGCTCCAGAGACCAAGAACACCAAGGAACATTCAGCCTGGCTTCAATACTGAAAGGTAGAATCAACACCCACCCTCAGTGGAGTCTGACTGTTGCCAGGGCACTGGGGGCACAGGTCCTGCCCTTAATGGAGCGTGGTACTCATCAGGGAGGGGAGGTTTCTGCAAGTCAGCCCCAGCCACAGTGAGGCATACAGGACAGCAATGGGGAGCAGGGAGAGCAACACAGCCTCAAGAGCCAGAACGGCTAGGGCACAAATTCCAGGGAACCCCGGATCCCAGCTACCACCCTCCACTAGTCCCATATGTGTCTAAACCCAACCTGCTACTCACAACTGTCTGACCCCCACACACCTCTCCAGGAGTCCTTCCTTGCTACTCCACGTCACCACTAAATCAGGTGGACTCTCCCACCCCTGTCCAGTAATCCCTAATTTGATTACCTCATTCCATCAGACCCTCTACTGTCCATAAAGTGAATTCCGACCCATTAGGGTGCTCATTTGGCCCACTGTCACTCAGCCTTCCCCAGACCCCATCTGCAACCCATCACTAGCTGAGTGCCAGCCTAGCGCATCTCCTCCTGTCGGCCCCAACCCCTTCATGCAAGGACACTTGAAGTCAACCCTTGCCTGGTGCCTTGTCACCTGCTTGTACGCAAAAATGCTTGCACAGAGAAGTATCCCCTAACCCCATCCAGTTCCCAGTGAATATCAGGGCTTCCAGAGATGTTGAAATTCATGTGTGCACCTCTGCACCTTGGGGCCAGTCTACTTCCATTCTGTTTACTAGCCATCCATGTCAGATGTGTCCAGAGGAAAAAAGGCTGTTGGGCAGCAGGAGCCTCTGACTCAGAGGATAGAGAAGACCTAAGTGGATGGTAGTTGAAAGCTAGCTCTCATGGAAGTTCTGTGGAATGGAGAAGTGGAATTTGTCATCTGAATACATCTGATCAGTTCTTTCTCTACCTCAGAGAGGGGCAAATCTCAGCCTTGACCCCAGAAGAATCCTGGAGAGAGTAGGCTGAGGAAAGCCTGGAAGATCCTGAATTTGGACATGCCCAGACTTCTGAGAGCACAGAGTCAAGCCTCAGGTGGCCACTGACCAGTGGCACTAGCTCCCAGCTGATCCCTAGACACAGATGGCAGCCATTTCCACTGCCAGACAGGAGTCCAGAAGATGCTTCTCTGAAGGATCTGGGGGTCCCACAGTCAAGGAACTAAGAGTATTTTAATGGCTGGGGTTAGAAGACTCCAACTGAATGTCCCTGTCTGGCATGGTCAGCATTTCAGATCCCTCCCACGTGGGCTGAGATGACATTTACAGACATTAGATGATATGATCTGGAGTGTAACAAACAAGTTTAATAAAACAGAGATAGAAGGGAGAATCAATTTCATAAATGTCTGCATGGACATAAAAATGTGTATTATGTCCTTAAACCAAAAGAAGATGAGAGAAAGGGGAAAGAAGAGGAAAGGAAAAGATAGAGATTGATTCTGAGAAAAAGAGATGAAATCCTTTAAATCAGAACTGTGAGAACAGAAATAAATAATACTCAGTAAGAACTGGAAAACCAGCTAAAGAAATCATTCACACAGCCCAACCTAGTGGTGTGGAAAACGGATGCTAAGTGTATTTAAGAACAGTATCAGCCCAACAGATCCAACACATAACCAGGAAAGAGTTCCAGAATGTTCAGAGAAAACTGAGAGGCTCAGTGACACACCCCAACCCTTCCTACAGGATGACCAGTGTGGCAGCCATCTTGAAAGCAGTAAATGTGTGAAAGTCAGGAGGGAACTGCCAGACTGAGGAACAGGAGAGGCAGGTGCCAGGACGGATGGCAGTTTCTTCTGCTGCCAAACCCCGCCAACCAGTGAGTAACTGGAAAGCCACCCTCCCCGGGTAATAAGCCAAAGAGCCATACCTCTGGTGGAGGACAAGTCAGATAAGACCCAGCCCCTGTGAACCCAGGACAATTCAGAACCACCATTGGAAAGTCAAAGTGTTGACTTTGAATTTAGAGCCACGTGATTCTAGATTTCTCTCATGTATATGGGAGAAGTAAAAACAAGCAAAAAAAAAATCCCTTCTAGAGGATATTACTCTAACATCAGACTAAGTCCTAAGCATGCTTTCAAATAATTATCCAAATATAGTGTTCAGCACAGTTAAAGATAGCTAGACACCTGAAGAAGTAAGAAACAACAGCAGGTACTGAGCTTACCAGAAAAAGACTATAACAACTCTGCTTACAAGACCCAAAAAGAGAGACCAATAGAAAGTAAGGACCGCTTGGGCCAGGAATTTAGCCCAGTGGTTCTGGCGCCTGCCTGGCAAGCACTGGGTCCTGAGTTTGACCACTGATACAGAGACAGAGGGAGGAAGAGAGAGAGACAGAGACAGAGACAGAGGGTGAGGATGTAGTTCAGCTGCACAGTGCCTGCCTGAAAAGCGCAAGGCCCTGAGTTTGATTCTTGGCACCAAAAATTTTTAAAAGGAAAAAATATATAAGATGTTACTAATTAATGGTTACAGGGAAATTTATAGCACCTCAGGCCAATATTAGGAAGAAAAAAGGCCTTAAATCAATGACCTCAAGTTCCACCAGGAATATAACATAATAAGTACCACATGAGTGAAATTTAAAAAAACTAAAGTTGAAGGCAGAAATCAATAAAATGGAAAAAAAGAGAAGAAAGAACATATAATTAGTAAAACCAAAATCTTGTTCATTAAGGATATCAATGAAAGTAATAAATTTCTAATCAGGCTAATTAGAAAAAAATGAGGTAAAACATGAATTATCAATATTCAGAATGAGATGAGTGCTTTAAAAGGAAAATACAAAATGAATCACTTTATGCCAGTAAATTGTCATAGTATACTGAATACACAGATGGCTTGAAAGATACAAAACTTCAAAAGCTCATTCAGAAAGAAACTGATCTTTTAGTAGACCTATATGTATTAAATATATAAATAAAAGCACCTGGACAAAAAAAATTACCTCAACAGAGAAGGCTTTGCTAGTGAATTCCAAAAAGCATTTAATTTAAACCATATAAAACACTTTTCCAGAAAATTAAAGAAAAAGGAATATTTCCCAACTCAACCTATGAAACCACCATTAGATTAAAAACCAAACCAAAACAATTACAAAAAGAGGAAAACTATGGACCATATTTCTCACTCATAATGGTGCAAATTTTCTAGATAAATTGTTAGATTATAGAATCTAGTTTATATACATATATATATATACACACACACACATATATGTTAATATACTAGGCATAATACAACATAACCAAGTCTGATTTATAGCAGAAATGCAAGTTTGGTTTAATATTTGAAAATCAACCACTGCAGTTTCCCATAGTAACAAATTTTTAAAAGAAACTATGTAACTATATATCTGGAAAGGAAACTATGTATCTTAATATAAGCAGAAAAATGTAGACAAAATCAAACACCCATTCTTAAATAGAAAAGCTCTCAGCAAACTGATACCAGTCCTGCACAACTGATCTGTGGAGTCAATGCAACCTCAGTCAAAATCTCAGCAAACTTCACTTTGAAATTGTTAACATGATCCTGAAGTTCATGTAGGAAATAAAGGAACTGAGATATTTAAAGAAACATTAAGAACAGCAACAAACTTAGCCTACTAAAACAACCAAATCTCAAGCTTTGTCATAAAGATAGTGAAACTGTGGGTATAGGAATCAAAGAAAACAGGTAATAACCCAGTGGAAGGAATGCAGAAATCAACTCGCATATACCACGTAAGGACAACTGACTTTCTACAGAGATTCAGGGGCAGTTTAATGAGGAAAAAATTGTGTTTATTTAAAAACCATTTAAGATGCTGGAAAAAATGTGTATCTAGATTCAAAAACTGGGCTCTGATCTATGCCCTATGCCTACATACATGCAAAAATAAAATGGATCACAGGACTGGGAATAAATCCCAACAGTAAAGCAGTTGTCTAGCATATACAAAGCCCTAGTTTCAACCTTTGTGCCAGAAAACACAAATGCCTCCAAAGTAAACATAAAAGCTTTCACTAAAAAAACATACAAGCAAAGTTTTTGCCTGGAGTTCAGTAAAACTTTCTTAGACAAAGCAAAACCAAAATATGTAAAAGAAAAAATTAATTAGTTAGATTTATAAAAATTAAAATTTTCAAAAACTACAGTTAAAATAACAAAACAAGAGGTCAGGGATTTAGCTCAGTGGCTTTAGCACCTGCCTATCAAGCACAAGATCCTGAGTTCAATCCCTGGTAACTATACACAACAATATTGGGCATAGTGGTTCATGCCTGTAATCCCAGCACTCGGGAGGCAGAAGCAGGAGGACTGCCGTGAGTTCAAGGCTGGCCTGGGCTATATAGTAAGCTCAGGGCCAGCCTGAACTACAAAGGAAGACCCTGTCTCAAAAAAAAAAAAAAAAAAAGATACTAATATGAAGAACTATAGCCTGGGAGAAAACACATGAGTAGTTTCCATTAACTTAATAAGTTCTATAAAAACTTAATAATTTTTAAAAATCTAAATTTTTTTAAAATAGAGAAGCAATTTGAATAGACATTTTACCAAAGAACATATACAAATGACAGATAAACACATAAGAGGCTAGACATCACCAGTTACTAGTGAAATGCAAATCAAAATGACAGTGTGACACCACTATACACTTAGTAAAATGAGTAAATTAAAAACTCATCGCATCAAGTGCAGACAAGGATGTGAAGAACCTGGAGCCCAAACACACTACAGTGTGAATGCAAATGGAATAGCAACTTTGGAAAATGAGTTAGGAGTTCCCTGACCCAGTGCTAGCCTCAGGGCTCACTTTGACTAAGAGAATCCCTTAATGTGATACGGGATGATGTATGAGCAGAAGCTGTTCCTTCCCCTAAGAACCCTGAGGCCATAAGATCATAGAGACACGTGGATGAAAGACACAGAGAGAAGCTCAGCTGCCTCAGCCTCAGATCCCCATGAAAGAGGCCAGTTAGACAGTGAACCAGGTAAGACCAAACTGAGAAATGTGCAGCTGAACTGCAGAATTCTGAGAAAGGATAGTTTTCATTTCAAGTTTCTAAATTTGGAAGGGGTTTGTTATGCAGCAATAGATAACCCAGATATGCTGAAACCCATAAAAACCAAGGCAATGATTACTGTACGTAGTCAAGGTAGTTGGTAAACATTTCACATAGGAAAGAATGTGTATTTTCAGGCTGCCAGCTGTAAGTTGGATGTAATTACTGTCATTTGGGGTTATTCATGTGTGTCTTATGTCTTTTGCTTCTTGTGCTTTCACTAGGATGTTTTACTTTAATCTATCTTCGATTTAACTAATGCCTTCAAAGTTATCTTATATCCTGTCAAATCCATCCATTTGGTTCTTCATTTCAGTTTTTGTATTTTTCAATTCTAGAACTTCCAGGGGTAGGGAATACTCAGATTCATATTTGGTTTTGCTTCTAGTGCTCCCCCAAGGTTTTCAATTCTTTACTCAGTCCTTTGCCTGTATAATTTCCCTAAGTATTAAATTCCTCTGACAACTTCACTACTGGATCAATCCCCAGTCTCTGTGATTTACTGCTATTTTTATTAGTTTTCTATATGTCTCATCTCCTTATATGTTGGGCAATTTCTGATTGAATTCTATGTATCATGTGTATTTTTTAATAATAGAGATTATTTGAGGCTCTGAAATGGATTATTGTCTTCTGAGGCTTATCTTTGCTCCTGACTGGCAGCTAGGGTAGCTCACTGGCAGTGGTGAACCTCCAATGCTCCTTTAGAGGCTGAGGCACCCCAAGGTTGGCTCTGTTGCTAAGAGGGCTGGTCTGTTTCCAGTTCACCCTCCCTCTAAATGCATACCTCTCGGGGTCTTCACCTCATATCCTGGATCATGAACAGAGCTCTCTTTCTAGCCAGACTCTCAGCTCCAATCTTTGCCCACTGCATGTTGCTCTTCCAGAATCCACTGACACTTCCACAAAAGAAATGATCCTGGATTTTAGAATTCACTTTCAGGAATTGCGCCTCCTCTTGATCCTGATCTTACATGATTTAGAGGAGCTCTCTTTGGATAATGATCCTGCAGAAATTGCTGTCCTGCTAACTCTCAAATGGGTTTTATTGCTGCTATTTAGCACTTCCACATTTCTTCAAGTTACTCCAAACAATTAACCAAAAGCAGAACTCCAGAGTATCTACTGGTGGGTTTTAAACACTTCGCTTGAAATTCCCCCTTAAATTGTCAAAAGGTATAATGCTTAGCCAGACAGAGAGGACTCTTAGAGCAGGCCAGCACCATACCATCCCAACCTCCCAGAATTATCACTGACTTTTTGATCCCAGATCCTCACACTCATAAAGCCCATTCACTGTAGTGGGCCCAGAAATAGAGACAGTTCCTCCCATTCATGTTCTTCATGCCACAGCTCTATACAGGCAGGGTACTATAAGGATTAAATTAACACCATGTATTTGAGAATGCCTCCCATACAGAAGATGTTTGACAAAAGTCTGTCATTGTATTACTGTCCATCCCTTCATAATGAACAGAGGTCACCGAATTTCCTGGAATCTCAGTCTGCTTGATCTATGGGAGAGAAAAAACAATGACCACTAAATTGTTATTCAGAAATAAGGTCATGAAATATGAAGGTCACTATATGAACCATTGATTGCCAGGCATTTATGCTGTTTCTAACCTTCAAAGCCCTCAAAGGATTTATGAAAGAGAAATTGTGTATATTTTGTTTTAGCTCTTTGGTGGCCATGGAGATTTCACAGTTCTGCCCACAAGTCAGATGCTGAGTCCACTTCAGTCACCACACATCAGCTTCATCAGCCCCGCACCTGGTAGCCTCCTTTCCAGATGGTATCACATGGCCCACACACTCCTCTTAGGTCTCTGCCTTTGCCCTGAACTGAATCCTCCCCCACTCAGATCCTAGGTGAAGCCACATCCTGAGCAAGAACGCCCCAAGAGAAGGTTCAGAGCCTATGTAAATTTTGTCACTTGGAAGACTAGGTCTGCTTACTCTTCTCAGACTTCTGACTCTTCGTGCAAAGAGACCAAGGCTTTCTGCCATCATTTACCCCAGAAAAATCCTGATCACAGACAACCTCCAAACCAGAGAAGAAAAAGGCCATCTTAGACAGCAGTCAGCCCAAGCCTAGTCGGGGAGGAGCCCAGCTGAGATCACAGAGCTGCCCACAGACATATCAGTGAAGGTAGGCCAGACCTGCGGCAGGCATGGAGCTATAAGAATCATTAATGGCATTATTGTGTACAACTGCAATGTTGGTTTCAATCCATGAAGATTGAATTAAGGGACTGCTTACATATGATAAACTTCAGTCATCTAAAGTGCATGGCTTGATAAATTTGATTAACAGCATAAAATAGTGTGAACATCACGGCCGTCAAACCAGAACATTCCCTGACCCTAAAGTTCCTTTGTGTTTGTCAGTCATCCACCTTCCCTACACTTGCCCCAGGTGGCACTGCCCTGCCGTCTCCCCTCCTGTCTTCCTGTCCTACAGTGTCACATAAGGGCAATCATACAGAGTTTCTTATGTTTCATTTAACTTGCTGGTTTTGCATCTCATCCATGTTGTGAGTGTTGACACTGATGTTTGACACTAACAAATTAACTAGCCTGATGTAGCATTCCAGTGATGTATATGTGTGCTGAAACTTCACATTGTGCTCCACGAACATAGGCAACTATTGCCTGGCAATTAAAATTTTTTCTAAAAACTATTAAAACCTGTCTGTGCAGGACATAATAGCTTTTTCCTTTTTCTTGAGTAAACAGCTAAGAGTGGGAATGTTGGTGACTGTTTGGGGGTGTGGCATGGGAAGGGCAGGGGAATGGAAAAAAATGAGAATTAAGATGTGTCATGTATGGGTACAAACTCTCAATGTTGAGTGTGATCATAATGTATGTATAAAATGTCCCAATAAAATCATTTTTTAAAAATAGCTGAGAGTGGACTTCTGAGTCATATTGTTTTTATTTATTTTAATACACAAGATATCTTTGTGCTAACTTTCCAAATAAAACCATGGAGGTTGTCAGCAACTTGTTACCTGGGTCACCCTAGGATTGGATGACTGACATGTCATTTGGCACAGTGAATTACCTGATATCAAAATAACTTGAAAGACTGTGGCACAAGGACTCACTCATATCAGAGAGCCTCAGCCCAGGCCAAAGCTCACCAGCTTCCTCTCTAGGCACAAGCCCACACACAGAGCAATGTACAAATATTAGTGAATGTAAGTATGAATGATGGAAAGTGATCATGATTACTAATGAATAACCATATATTAAAAACTGGTTTGATCAAAAGGAGTAGTTTTCCCCAAAAGAATTATGTACAAAGCAACCTGATGAGCTCTAAAAGAGAAATTAGGACAACTTCCCAAGAGCAAGAGATCATGAACTTCCCACAGAAAGAGGAAAATATACCATCAGGATCCCATCCAAGTGCCTGGGCCTCATAGGGACCACGCAGCAATGTGTCCTGTGTCCCTCTTCTTGGTGGGTCAACTGTGCGAGAGGACATTTCATGGAAGTGGAATTGGGAAGGTGGACAGAAACTCAAATCCTGAATCTCTTATGCAGAGAAAGACATGAGGAGGGTGAGATGGAAGGTATGATCATCACACCCGTCATACAGCTGGGGAAAGTGAGTACAAGAAGCATGTGCAGTTCCTCAGGATCACAGAAGGCCAGTGGGCAGGACCCAGGACCCCACCAGGCCATTTAACCCTGAACTGAGTGCTGCCCAGTAGTAGCCATAGGCCCTCACAAGAAGGAACAAGCAGTTCTTAGTGGCTTTTAACCCCATCCAAGAACACAGAGTTCCATCTCTCAATAAATAGGAGCTTGTTAGCTAATCGTATCCATTAGAAATGAGAACACTTTGTGGTCAGAGATAGAGATGACTGTGTTGCCCACCACCTGCAAGGCCAATACCCAGTCTCAGTCACTGCTGAATACAGGCAAGATCAATACAGTCCTCTGGGCTGGTGAAAATAAAAGGGAGCCCTACCCTATTCTTCTGAACCTAAAACTAAGGGAGATCTGGCTCATATCCTAATAGCTAATGAAGGAAAAAATGCTCAACCTCACTGCTCTCAGGAAAACAAAAACTGAGGCCACAATGTAATGCACACCTCCAGGATGGCTGAAACAGACAGACAGTTTCATGAACTGTGAGGGTGCAGGGCACTCCAGAGTTCCTACTTGTGAGACCATCGCCTTGGACAATGGTTCGCATTATCAGCGAAAGCTAAATGTACACATACAATGGTACTCTTAGACATATGCCCAATACATACGTGCATTTTCCCCATTATGAAAGGCTGATCACAGTAGCGTTATTTATAATAATCAAAACCTAGAAAAATGTAAATATCCCCCACAGTGGAGTGGATGAGCCAGGTTCTGCTCATACAACGGAATACAGTCAACTCAAAGTCATGAATCAGTCCACAGGTCTCAAGGGGCACTGCACAGGATAATGAGTGAGAAGTCAAACAGGAAAAAGCACATTTTCTATGATGATCAAAGCAGGCAAATCAAAGCTGGTGATCGAGGTGATCGAGACCCTTGTGCCCAGGTGAAAAGCTCCAGGGCTTCTGGGTTCCACCAGTTTTTTATTGGGGTGCTGCTTTCATGAATGTGTTCACTTTAAGGAAATTCATCAAATCACACCCTGTGGCTTGGCACTTTCCAGAAGGTTCACATCCAGGAAGAGAAGCATCTAATGTCTTTAAAACATAATTTGTAGAAGAATGAAAAATGATAAAGAATCATAACACTGCAAGGGCGGTCAAGGTTGTCCATCCAGGTTCAGGCCTTTTACTGACATGGCAGTTACCATGAAATGCTGGTGTCCTGGGACACAGGTGCATGCATTCGTCACAGCATGAACAAGACACTCCAGGCTGAGCGCTGATACAGCCCAAAGTCTCCAGGAGGCAACTGGCTTTTTGCAAGAAAATTCCACAAAGACCAGGAAGTGAGGTGGTTATGAAGCCAGGAAGTCCTAATTTGCCTCCTCTCCAGGCCCTCCCTGTATCACTTTTTTTAAAAAAAAATCTTTATTGGTACATTACATATATGCATCATGATTGCACTCCATGATGGGGATTTGTACCAGTATGACACAACTTAATTCTCATTTTTTCCCATAGCCCTACCCACCCTACACCCCCCTATATACATAAAATTTGTTTCCTTTCTTTTTTGTTATAATATCATTATTTTTCCCCCTTCACCCTATTTTACTTTGAGTATTTTCTATTTCACAATATATAACATCCCTGTATCACACTTTGAGAGAAGAAATCTCTCCACAAGGCTCACCTCTTTCCTCCCCTTTCCACCTGGTACCTCACCCCTTAGGGCGGCACATCAGCTCACACATAATTGCTTGTTTGAAATTAACTAACTCCTCTGAGCTGAACTCTACGGCAAATTTAAATCATTATTAATTGGAATCATCTTCACTATCCATGATGGTGCCCTCAACATTTTCCTGCCTAACAAGCCAGAACCACCCAACTTCCTAATAGACCCAGAGTCTAGCAAGGGAGTCCCCACTCGCTGCTCAGCCTCCCACTCCCCCTCCTGCCTCCTTCCTAATGGACCCCCAGGGAAAGCAACACGTAATCCCTCCACTATTAAAAGTTCTCACACAGAAGTCGGCCAGAATCTTTGTAAACTGTTAATTTGATTGAGTACCAAGAGGCTTGTGCACCATTCCCCAAAGACCTGAAGAACACAAACTTTTTATTAGAAACAGATCTCAGAATAAAAAAAGAAAACATTCCTTGTGCAGTATTTTCAGGTACTTGGGTGAAACAGGTCCAGGAAGAGGCCAAGTGTGAGGCACCTCTGGGTTTACTGTGCAGATGCTCAGCCGGGGAGCAGAGTCACACCTCCAGCTCCTGCAGCTCAAACTGCTGCCACCTGCTGCCTAGAGAAGCCTGTGGTGCAGCGTTCCCGGAGAGCTGAGGTTGTAATGCACAGAAATTGATCATGTGCAAAAACTCAGGTGGGACCAGTATGTCCCAGACAGCCTGGACTGCAGGTGACTCCTTAGCAGGTACCTTAGGAGGTGCCCCTCAGCAGGTGTCCCTTCAACAGCCGCTCCACAGCTCCACAGCTGCTTGCTCCTCAGCAGATGTGTCCTCAACACACTTCCTGTCAGCAGAGGATCCCTCAGCAGGTGTCCCCTCAGCATATGGTGCCTCAGCAAGTTTCCTCTTAGCAAGTCCCCCTCCGCAGATAGCTCCTCCGCAGCTATCTCTTCAGAACACTTCCCTGCAGTAGACAGCCCCTCAGCAGATGTCCCCTAAACCGATACCCGCTCAGAAGGGATTCTTTCAACAGTGTCCCCTGAGCAGATATCTCTTCAGAAGACGTCTCCTCAACAGCTGCCCCCTCGACAGGTGCCCTTGCAAGGGGGCTCTCATTAGCAAATGTCTCTTCAGCAAATGGCCCCTCAGCAGGTGTCCACTCAGTGGGTGTCACTCCAACAGAGATTCCCCTCATCAGGTAGGATCTCAAAAGATATCCCCTCAGCAGATGTTCTCTTAGCAGGTTCCCCTCATCTGATGTCCCCTCACAGGTGTGTCCCCACTAGGTGTCCCTTCAACAGAGGTTTTCCTCAGCATGCGCTTGGGGAGGAGGTCCTGGCCTAGCATTGGTCTTGCAGACTCTAGTGTCTCCACCTCATCCAGCAGGCAGCAGACAGCCACACAAGAGACTAACGGGAGTGCAGGTATCATAACCCAGGGAGAACAAGCAGTTAACCAGCTATGTCCCCTCGGGCTAGTCCTCCAGACCTGGGGCTTCAGAGTCTTACATTTTACAACTGGTACAAGGCACTCTGGGAGTGGACAGAGTTCTCCTGAAGCCTACATTTTCCTTCCCCAGCTATCTTCTTCTTCCCTATAGTGTGCTCTCCCACACAACCACACACTTGAAGTCCCACAGCCCACATACAGAGTCCCACTGCATCTCCAGTGTCCATGTTCTACCAGATACACGTACCTCCAATGTGAAGCTATGAAGTCTTTGTGTTTATCTCATGTTTTATTTCTGCTTCAAGAGGTTTAACCATAAAGAACAATCCTGCGGCCACAGAAATGACTGATCTATGAGATTAGGAGCCATTGTTATTTCCGGGAATAATGATAACATTTTTATGTTTTCAAAATACATTCTCAGAATTCTAAGTTCTCTGTGTGGATAAAAGTGTGTTATGTGGAAGTTACTTCAAAAAGCAGAGGAGGAGAAAGTAAGGACAAGGTAAGATCAGACATCTGTTCGTAAATGACTGAGGAACAGAGGACTCACAGGGTCTGTGAGGCTCCTTTTTATTGTGTGTGTTTGAGGACATCAAATTGGAGGGTGAGCTTAAGTACAGCCTGTGTATGTGTGTGCCTCCCTGGTAACCTCCATGGCGCCCCACTTCCACCCTCCTCCAGTCCCAGGTAGTCACCCTGGCTGAACACTCAAGGGGCATCTGGTCCTGATATTATCACCTAAATTCATCCTTCAAGTCTGACAGAGCAGGAGTCCTGTACTCCAACTCTGCTTGAGACCTTTCCACAGCAGCTAACACAAACCACCTGTCAACACAGTTACTTCAGGCAGACTCAGAAGCACAGGTAAGCCACAGGGCCACACAGGTAAGCCACAGGGTCACACCGGTAAGCCGCAGGGTCACACAGGTAAGCCTGTCAAGGAAAGTATCCAGCAGTTACTCAGAGTTGGTACAGTACTGGAAGGCAGTGGTCCAGGAAAAGGCCAACAACAGAAGAAGAAGGGGAGAGAAGAAGCTGATTTTTACCTTCGGTAATTAACAGTTCAAGACACAGCTACGCCCTTGGCTCTGGGCTTGACCTCACTGTTGCACTTCAGAGAACTGGACAAGGCTCTGCCATGTACCTGAGTGGCTGCTTCTGTCACTGATGTAGGCAACACTGGAGGAAGAGTTGTTTAGCTTGGAAGTTTTCAGTCTCCTCAGCAGATGGCAGCCCTCAGAGAATCACTGACAGTCTCAAAAATCTAACCCGGGGGGGTGGGAGGGAGCTGGCTGATCAAGCTGGTGATGGGAAATGACAGTCCTGATAGGAAAGACACAGATGAGATCCACTCAATTTTGCTCATAGTCTAGGGGGTATCAACACTCAGTCATGAATTCTTGCTATGAAGATGTAAACTTTTGCTACTGTATGACTACATTCTCATACGGCAATAAAGATATGCCTAGAAAAGCGGTTGAAACCAGGTAAATACGAACTAACTAATAACCACTAACATGGCTCCTTCATGGAATGTATCCTCATAATGAGACAAAACAATAGTGAAGGATTTTCTTCTTTAAAATTTTTCTGTTAAAGAAATTGAATCAATAATTAACCTTTCAAAAAAGAAAGCTTCAGACCCAGTTGGGTTCATGGTGAACTCTGCCAAAAATGTAATAAAGAAGTTAAACCAGTTCTCTACACTCTTCCAGAGGACAGATGTGGAGGGACTCTTCTGAGGGGAAGCGTCATTCTAGCAACACAGACGAGGGCACTAGAAGAAACTACAAGTCTATCTCCATGGACATAGATACAAAACTCCCAAACAAACTATGGGCAGATCTTGTTCATTGCACAGTGCAAACCTGTACTGAAAGCATCATGATGTACCCCATAAGTATATATAATTATTAGTCAAAAATAAATTTAAAAGACATTGATTAGCAAATGAAATCTAATAGGTAATTAAAAATCACTTATCACTACAAAATGGGATTTATTCCAGGTGTACAAGGCTGGGCATCTGGAGATCAGTTAATGCAATTCACCCATCCATCCCGCTGACAGGCTGTGTGCCAGCTTCCCAAGGTTCCTCCCCGCTGTCATGGCAACACTGCCCGCCTCTTGCTCACCTGGACTGCTGCAGCTCTCCACATCCTGCACTTACTGGGCAGTCTTTCTCATCCCATGGGGGAAAAAAATAAATCTGTAGAAGATGATAAAAGATGGACTTCCCTTCAAACCTGTCTTATTTCTAATCCCAAGAAACAAAGCTCAGCCCACAATGCCAAGCCATGGCAAAATTCCAGGACAGGCAAAACTACCTTCACCTTCTCCAAGAAGGCAGGACCTGGCAGCACCGGCCTTTCCCCCAAAACCTGCTCACCTCAGGCCCCATCTAGGGCATGCCCAGAAGCAGCAGCACTGCACAGCACTGAGTCACTGCCAGGGAGAATTCATGGCAAGGGCAGGGATGGGGAGCGTGGATGTCCTGAACAGGCAGAGTCCAAGAAGCCGAGGGCCTTTAACCCTGAGTCCATGTCCAGCGCCTGCTCACCGCCAGGGACGCTGACCCATAACAAGCAGAACTGAGGAGGAGCCCTGTCCACCCCGGAGTGGAGGAGTCTTAGAGGAGTCTCAGACAACTCCACCACGGGCTGCAGCTGTGGGGCAGACATGGAGTGGGGCCGGGACAGACAAGCTACCAAGAGATGAGTCCCTGAGGAAGCCCAGGGGCTCCCTGCTCCCACCCCCCAATCTTTGGTCACCCAGGGCTACCTCAGGCCTCAGGAATCTACAGAAAACTCCATGAGAATGAGAGGGGAGGAGACTGAGTGCCCTTGAGGGGCATCTGGCTGGTCTCTGAGAGTGAAGGACGACAGTGGTCCTACCGCAGTGTGACGCTGCTGCACAACAGACCTCAGACCCTGAACCGCCTGTTCCCGGCTCCCCTGTCCCACCATCTCCTCTGGGTGTGCCTGGGATGATGTGAGCTGTTATTAGCTTATGCCATCAAATTAGTAAAGACATGAACCAATCAGGTAGGATGCTCTTTAATGTGTCACTTGCTAAGTAATGCCATAAAAGCATGATGACAACACAAATGTCAGTAGCTACATATGGCTTCGTGTGCATGTCTCAGCGACCAGTGAGTCACCTGGGAAAAGGTGATGGCACCTCCAGAGCCTGGGAAGATATCTGCAGGCACCTGTGCCCTGCCCTAGTCCAGGCTTGTTTCACTAGAGAGGAGAAGCCATCAGAACCCCCTTCCTGGGCTCCCACCCTGTGGAGAGAGTGAATGAAACCACAGAGTGGAACACGCAGCCACTGATTGGAATACGCGGGGGCGGGGAGGGGGGCGGGGGGGGCGGGATGTAAGTGGTGGGAGCGCTGTTAAGTGAGGGGTTCTGAAATAAGACACAGAAGCAGGGCCACCGACAAGACCAACGTGCCCCCCACTCGCAGGCCCCGCTTCAGTAGTGGTGAGGCCCGGTACCCCAGCACTCTGCCATCTCCACTCTGAGCAGCAGAGTTCAACTTGCTGCCTACAAGGCCGCTCAGCCTGCTCAAACAAGTAGGAGGCCCTGGTCTCCCTCTAGTGGTCAACTTGATCTCTGCACCCCAGAGATCACTGCATCACTGCGAGAACTGGACCCTCTAGCCGGTCTGGATAAGGAATACGGGATGGTAGCCTGGACAGGAGGTCGTGGGGACACTGATCATGTTTATCCCTTGAGCCATGTGGGTGCTGTGGGCCCTGGAGGGTGCGGTGATTGATTCAACCATTCCTTGCAGGGTGCAAAGACTCCCCAAGAGGCTTCCTCGCCCATCTCTCTGATTCTCACAATTGCTGAGGGAGGGTCCCAGTACGGGCACAGAATTGCTCAAGGACACTCTTCCTTGATCCCTAGCAAGAACTACTCCAGAGAAAGTAGCATGAGAGTGGTGGCATCCACAGACAGTGGAAACCCTGTCATCCTTGAGACCCAGACTACTCAGGGTTGCAAGCAGCTGGCATCAGGGGCAGGTGTGTGGTAGACAGAGCGTAGGGTGCCACGGCTTCCTCAGGACGCACCTCCTGGGGATGGCAGGTGCACATTCTTCTTTTAGGGTCCACCTGTGAGAGGAGCAGGAAACTTCCCTAGGACAGCAGGGAAAGTGCCATCCATGAGCAGCTGCACCCACTGGCCGGGTCCCAGTGATGGGCAGTGTTCCCTGTGGTGCAGAGGGAATGGGGGCACCTGAAGCCCCTGTGCTGGAGATGGGCTGAGGGGCAGATGAGCTGAGGGCCAGAGCAGAAGGGCAGCATCCGCCCCAACACCTCCCCTGCAGTGTCCTCCACAGAGCCTCCTTTGCATCCTGTTCCTCCGTGTGTATGTAAAGGGGTTCAGCACTGGTGTGATGATGGTGCCGAGCACAATAAGGGCCTTGGTCAGGTCCAAGCAGCTCTCCACTGAGGGCCTCACCTGCAGGAAGACGGTGGGCCCCAACCAGATGAGCCCCACCATGAGGGGGAAGCAACAGGTGGGGGAGGCACGGTGCCGGCCCTGGGTGGAAGGGATCCTGAGAGTGGTGACAATGACCCAGACATAGGAGCCCAGGGTGACACAGAAGGCAATGCCCAAGGACGTCAGCTCCAACACCCAGGTGTCAGCGCAGGAGAGCACAATCCAGGGGTCGATGTCACAGCAGATGTGGTTGATGACTTGAGAGCCACAGAAGGAGAAGCGTGTGATGAGCATAGCAGGATGGCAGAGATGCCACACGGCCAGGAGCCCAGGGCAAGCACACTGCCAGGGCAGGCGTCATGATGCCACCATCATGCAGTGGCAGGCAGATGGTTGGGTCTGCGGCCATCAGGGGCCGCAGCAGCCAGCAGGAAGAACTCAGGGCAGCCCAGCGAGAAGATGAAGTGGGACACCGAGCGCCATGCAATGGAAAGCCTGTCTGCACTGGCTTTTAGCTTCTTCAACCAACAAAGCAGATGTAGTAGAACATCCTTATTATAAAGCCATCCCATACAAGAAAGCAACTTCCCATGGTAGAGATGGGTTGGGGGTGTTAGTCCTCTTTGCCAGTAGGGATTTTAACCCTGCTGGGGAGAGGGAAGGTTTCCTCAAAATCTGACTTTTGCAAGGCTGTGTTACAAGCTCCCCCTGCTGGCCAGACACCGGTAGAGCCAGAGGGGCAAGGCCCAGGCCCTGAAGGCTGTCAAAGGTGTGCGAGAAGGATAACTAGGTCCTGCAGGCCAGACGGCCCCCAAAGTGTTCACACCTCCCACAACACCGTCTCAGAACAAGCTCAGTATAGAATTTAAGATGCAGACCACCAGATGGTCCTGGGGATAGTGGAGGGAATGGCTTCGACAGGAACCAACCCAAAGACCCTCCATCCCCCAGGTCATGTCTCCACACACATACATGAGCACACCCCCTCCTTGCACTTAGAGGCCTGGACTCTACCCCCTGGGAACAGCTACCTCCTTCCTGACTGTAGAACCAGCCTCATCTCCTACCCAGCAGACCTGGGGCCCCGGAGTGTGGGCTTCTTTGACTGAGGTCCCTTCTCCAGACTGACAGTGTGGTCCTGGTTAGCATCATTAACCTTTGTCAATCCATGAATAGCCTGGGATTTACCAACTCAGCCCCACTCCAGACCTCCTCTCCTGCTGAGAAATAATCTGCTGCTATACGGCCCCTGAGTATGTAGTTGTGTGCTGCCATGGGAGGGGCAAGATGAGCCTGTAGACCTATCCCAGCTCCCCAAGTGGGGCTATGGGGCAGCCTTCTGCAAGAAACAGCTTTCTCAAGCTATGCTGAAAAGAATACAGTTTTCCAAGAACCAAAAGTTGAGGTGTGGCCAGCATCCTGAACACCTTGGCACAGACCCCTGTGGTGCTGGACCTGTACTGAGTAGCCACGACACCCCTAGAGCCCACTGGCACATTCATCTTCCAGGTGGGAGTCGCTCTGCTCTGTGACAGCTGTGGGTTCTGACCAGCACCTTCTCTCAACCCTGATCCAGACAAACCGCTGATATAGAAAAATGTTGTAGCCAATGACAGTAACAATGTGCAGGCTGAAAGGAAAGGAAAGGAATCAACAACACCTTCTAGGCCTGGGGACTCACAACCCTTCAGTGGACACCCTGGGTCTCTCCTGCGCTGCGAGTGAGAGCCAGCCCAGCTCAGCAGCTCCCACCGACATGAGCCATATGTATTCAAGGATGGGACATCTGCAGTGCAGTGCGGAAACCCAGACCCAGCATCCTCCCCAGTCTTCCTGTGACCAAATCTTATAGGTGTCCCCAGAGGCTCGAGAGAAGGCAGGCTTGAAGTCATGGAGCTGGGTCTGAGTCAAGTGGGGTCTGTGGACCCTGTGGAGACTCAAGTGGGCTTGGAGGAGACAAGCCTAGGGAGACAGCCCAGGTAGCCTTGCTCCCGAGGGGTAGGGGATGAGTTTTCCTAACTGCAGCCCCTCGTTGGTGGGTAGGAAGGAGGCAGAGCCACTTACCCAGCCCCAGGACACGTGTCCCTTGGCAGCCTAGAGATCAGGAAGGTCAGCAGGGGCGATGCACAGTTTGTCTGTGCATGGCTACACCATGGCAGGGCACAGAGAGCAGCTCAGCCACCCACCCTAGTTGACTCTCCGACATGCTAGCAAGGGCTCCTGTGAGCTGAGTTGCTTGTTTTCTGCTGCTAACCTTCTGGAGATGAGGTGAGGAATGTCATCAGGGTCACGGGCCACTCTGTGCCCTCAGCACATGGCCTAAACACTCCTGCTGCCTTGATATACCCAAGGCTGCCCAGGAAGGCACATGACTGTCCTTTGAGTACAGCCCCTGGGTTGTCCTGCACCCCAGGCCACGGAACTGCTTTGATCAAGTGGCCTTGAAGCAGCCAGTGTTGGCATTGCCCAGGTCAGACCCAAGGATGTAGGGAATCACAGGAAAGGAACTTGGGATGCCCTGCTGCCGTTCCACTCCTTGGGCTCCATGCTCACTTCATACTATGGTCCAACAGCTCCTGCCAGCCACCCCCTCCTCCTGGACAGAAGCTCAAGCCGACATCTACAGTAGACCCTGCTAGCCATCAACCAGTGTGCTGACCTCACTGAAACCCAGATCTAAGACTGCTGGCACTCAGCTCCCAGCCCAGGTAGTGAAGCACCTGATAACGCAACAACTGGGGCCTTCCCACCCTGTACCTGGCCCACCTGCCCTCAGGAGTGGCATGGGAAGCCCTGTGCCCATCATGAAGCCCTGGGGTGATTGAGTTACTTTTGCCTCCACCATGGGCTCCCCAGGGTGCCCAGGCCTGTGAGGGCCCTCCTGCTAATTATGTAGGTGACAAGCTGGCCCTGGAGGCTAAGGAGAGACCCGGAGGGTTGGCCTCCTGCCCCTGTCTGTGCCTGACTTCTCAATCACACCCTCCCATCTCCTGGGACTGTGCCCTGCACCAGGTCCCCACACACCAAGGCCATGAACTCCAGGGAGTAGTCAGACTGCACACCAGATCCCACGCGCTGTTGTCAGGTATTCTGTGCCTCAGTTTCCTCCACTGTAAATAGGGATGTGACACACACTATCCCTACCCTGCCCTGCCCCAACAGATTGAGAAGTGAACTGCATGCTGTCCAACCCCACAATAGCCATCTATACAGAGCTACCACAGCAGGAGCTGGAATCATTCCTGTTTCCTGCCTGGTCCCCTAACCAAGGCCACTCTCTGAGGCAGAGACCCCCAGTCAGTATGGACAGGAATAAGCTGTGACCCAGCTTAAGAGCCACCATGGGCCATATGGCTTCTGATGAGGTCTACTCTGAGCCCATCAAACATCAGACCTGGGGCTCCTGCAGGCCCTCCTTGTGGAGCTTAGCAGGTACTGGAGCCAGTATTGGACTACAGCCACAGCAGGACTCATTACTCACAGGGCAAGGACTCAGCTGTCTGCAGCCAGGGTATTAGGAGGCTATGGGAGTATGAACCCACCCTCCCTCAGCCTGTTTACCTTGCCAGTGCTTTGGGGCTCTGGACGGATTGCTGGGAAGCCATTCAAGGAAGCATGTGGACCCTACCAGCCACCCTTGAGCCTCAGGCATCATGCTGCCCCTGGGAATGTCACCTCACATAAGCCTGTAGGCTGTCCAAATCAGAAGCTCATTAAAGCAGTACAAAATATCTCCAAGACCAGAGCTATTAGGAGTGCAGCCTTGTCAGTTAGCATCTACTTCAGGGCCTGCCCCCAGCCTGGAAAACACAGTTGCTTTCTGTTTGGTAAAATCAACTGTTTTCCCACTGTAATAAGATTCTTGAGGACAAAAGAGTAAAAGAAAAGCTTCTTAAAGCATAGATAGCTGTGAAGATCGGGTGTCTCGCTTCTTCCATTCCTTAAAATTTCTCCCATGTCAACTCTTAGGGATCACACAGCAGACATTCTTCTGGGCTCTTTTTCTTACTTAACTTTGCATGTCATCATTTCCCACACTGTTGGAGACTCACTGTAATTACTCATGCTCCCATTAGACAGCTGAAAACTCAGACTCTCCAGATTGTAACTTGTGTTCCTACACACAGATGTTGACCAGAAGTTGTTCTTATTTATGACAGTTCCCTTATGACTATCCTGGTGATGAGCCCCAAAAGCAATGAATCATCCATGTGCTGGGTAGCCCTGTATCTTCCCTGGGGCCCTGACCAGCCCAGGAGTCTGAGAAAGCCATGCCACTCTGAGAACATCATTTCCTCTATCATGAAGTTTTCTGTGACTTATGTCATCCCCCCAAAGCCTCAGAATTGCAAAATTAACTAACAGTAATTTGTTACCAAAGAAGTGGAGTCATTACTGTGACATTACCTGGCCATGTGGCTCAAAAGCTTTGGGAAGGGAAAGAGTTAGGAAGGTAAAGAGATGTTGGCTGAAAAGCAGAGCTGCTGGAACACCTCAGGCTGTTCTGTATGGGACATTCCAGGCAGAGCACAGAAGACCAGAAAGCTAGTAAAGATCAGACTTAGGCTCTTTCTGCTGAGAAGAAGAACTACACTGGCTGCTAGACTCCAAACAATGTATTATGTCTTGGCAGAAAGTTTGGCTTCGTTTTGTTCATGTCCAGAGACTTTATCTGAGACTGAGATTAGAGGCAGTCAACTAATTAATCCTACAGAAGAAATTTCAAGGGCCAGGGAATTAGCTTAGTGGTTCCAGCGCCAGTCTTGCAAGCGCAAGGGCCCAGGTTCGATTCCCTGGGAACCACATACAATACTGAGCGTAGAGACTCATGCCCAGCAGCAATCAGTACCACATACCACAGTGCCAGGCATGGTGGTTCACGCCTGTAATCTCAGCACTCGGGAGGCAGAGGCAAGAGGAAACACAGTTGCTTTCTGTTTGGTAAAATCAACTGCTTTCCCACTGTAATAATTGCTGTGATGTGAGTTTGAGGCTGAGCTCAGGACCAGCCCGAACTACAAAGCGAGACCCTGTCTAAAAAAAAAAAAAAAGAGAGGCCCACGCCGGAGGAGCGCCCAGGGACTGAGGTTAGCAGCGGGCAGCTCGGGAAACGGTGACTGCAGCACCGAGTCTGCGTCACTGAATCTGCGCCGAGTTTGGAACTTACTTGTCTCCAGGCTCACACCAGAGGAGTGCCCAGAGACTGAGTTTGGCAGCGGGCGGCTCGGGAAGCGGTGACTGTAGCACCGAGTCTGCGTCACTGAATCTGCGCCGGGGCTAGAGCTTACTGGCCTCCAGGCCTGCACCGGAAGAGCACCCAGGGACTGAGGTTAGCAGGTCAGAGTCTGATTTT
>PVIR01018854.1:0-33001 GCA_004026965.1 Petromus typicus | reverse complement strand
TTAAGGGAGCTTTTCCTCAGTTTACTGGGGATCTGAGTAAGAATGAAGACGGGGTGGGGCCCTGGCAGTAGAGATGCGTTGCCCTTGAAGTGTGTGTCACACCTTCTGTCACAGGTGGGCAGGGGCCTCCCTCTGCTCTGAGGGAGTTGTCCTGGGTGGAGGTTCCAGCTCTGCCTTTTCCTGGGTGAGAGATCCAGGGAAGTCACCGGACTGCGGAGTCTGTCTCATCAGCTGGCTCCCAGGTTTACTGCAGTGCCAGTTAAGATGGCGTTTACAGAGCTGCACCAGCCACAGGAGGCGCAGCGCCGCTGAGGCCCATCTTAGGAGAGGAGCCTTGCAGGGACTGTCCCACCTAAATCTGCTTTCCAGTCTTCACAAGCCACTAGGTAACCAGGCCTTGCAGTCACACTGGCCAGCGTGCTGCGGGAGGGCCCAGTCTGTGGGCCCGAGAAGGGCAGGTTTGACCTCGTGCGGGCCGAGTCTCCCACTGTCCAGTCCTCGAATAGCGTCCTGACCCGCAGCTCTCGGCACACGGGGAGGTGAAGGAATGGTCTCATGGTCTGAGGGCCAAGGAGCACTCCACGCGGCCGGCTGAGAGTTGGCGAGGTCACCTAAGGGGTGTGAAACTGGCCAACTCTTTGGGTTTCACTCCCAGGTATTTAAGTCTCCGTTTTTCCTAAACAGCCTTTGGGGATGGGACAAATCAGATCAATTGATCTTTAGAGACTGAAAGAAATTAAATTAGTCTGGAGTCAGTTACTGCACTAAACCGTCCGGTAATTGAATTGCTTCTTGTAACTGATTGAAAACAGCCCTATCTGTAACAATCCTGGGAGCTTTTCCCTCTAAAAGATCTGAGAGAAAAACACATCTTTTTATGACATGATGACAGATATTGCACTTTTCTAACCTAATTGAATAGGATGTTATAAATATGTGACCTTAATGATTTCAAGTTTCCTGTTGGAGATTTATACCTTAGTGCATGGGGCGGACACCCCCAAATGCCTTGGGTGGGATCTGTGTGCTTGGACCTCGACCCCCAGTGTTGTCCCTTCTGTACCAGCACAGGCTTTGTGACACTCTGAAAGGCAACATGTTTCTTCCTTCAGTTTTACTAGATTTTGTTCACATAGTTGGATGGTTGGACATCTCACCTATTTCTTCTGTAACCTTATTCTTTTTAAAAATTTCTTGTCATTGTTACTACAGATTAAAGCCTGGGCCTTTGCTCTAAGCTATGTCCTTGTGCTTTTTTGTTTTTATTTTTGGAGAGGCTCTCACTATGTCAATAAGTTATCCAGGCTGACCTTGTACTTGTTTTTTTTGGTTTGTTTTGGTTGTTTTGTTTTGTTTTGTTTTTTGAGACAGGGTCTCGCTTTGTGGTTCAGGTTGGCCCTGAGCACAGCCTCAAACTCACATCACAGCAATCCTCCTGCCTCTGCCTCCCGAGTGCTGGGTTTACAGGTGTGAGCCACCACACCCGGCACTGTGGTATGTGGTACTGGTTGCTGCTGGGGTGAGTCTCCACGCCCAGTATCATATGTGGTTACCGGGGATTGAACCCAGGTCCATGCGCTTGCAAGACAGGTGCCAGAACCACTAAGCTAACTCCCCAGCCCTGAGCTTGTACTTGTGATCCTCCTGCCCTAGCCACCTAAACTGCTGGAATTATAGTCCTTCACTGTGACACTCAGCCAAGTCTTCCACTGGGAACAGCATCTTCCACGTTCCCCTCATCAAAAGGAGAAAGTGCACATGGAAAGGCCATCTAAGCTGCAGACTCCAGAGCCCAAAAGGCTTAATATCATGCAACTCATCTAGATTTAGACCAGAGAAAGGATGATCTGCTGGCCCACACAGCAAGTGACTGACAGCACACTAGGTAGTGTTTTACTTTCCTCTTTTTAAAAGTTTTTTTTTTGAGACAGGGTCTCGCTTTGTAGTTCAGGCTTGTTCTGAACTCAGCCTTGAACTCAGCAATCCTCCTGTCTTGTTTCCTGAGTGCTGGAATTACAGGCCTGAGTCACCACACCCGGCATTGTGGTATGTGGTTATGGGGAATCAAATTCCAGACCTTGCACTTGCAAGGCAGGCACAGGAACTACTGAGCTAAATCGCCAGCCCTCTTTTCCTCTTTTTGTGTGGGGGCATCTGGCACAATACCCAGAGACCAGTGTTGCTTCTGAGAAAGGGAAAATAACTGGGAGGTTTTTTATAATATGTTAGAAATTAAGTTTTTTCCATTAACTTATTTCCTTTACAAAAAGAGTTCTTGCTCATTGTAGAAAAAGCAGAAAATACTGACAAGCAAGAAAAAGACAAAGAGTAGCACAATCCCATTCTCTCGGAGACAGCCACTGACAAATCATGGTGTTGTTGTCACATACCCTGCTTGGCACGTACAGCCCATTCATTTTTGTGAAGTTCACTGCACCACACACGTTGTTTAAATCATTCCCTGCACGCCTGTAGCTGGGTATCTGCATTGCACTGTACGGTGGCTGCTTGGTTTTCTTCACGTACCATAGTTCATTTGACTGATTTCATGTCTTAATTATTTTTTGTCCTGACAACCAGGGCCTGAAGGAAAATGTAATTTCTTTACCATATTCTTTATTGGGACTGTAGAAGCAACACCTACAAATAAATATGTTGAGTCAAACCAGGACCTTTTCCCCTCTTTTTATCATTGTACTACGTTTAATATTTAAAAATTGGTGAAAATATCCTCAATGCTCAGTAGTAGAAGAATGCTTAATAAACTTTAATCATACAATTGAATTTTTAAAAATAGTGGTAAAGTACACCTAGCACAGCATTCTTTGCCTCTGCCAGTAGGACATGTGCCATTCAGGGGCATTATGTGCCCTCTCAGTGTCGTGAGCCCCCAGCTCTATCCACGCCCGGAGTGTCTGGGTTGACACAGACAGGCGCCATGCGCCCCTGGTAACTTCATCTCTCCTTCCCCTGGGGCCCTTGGCGATCTCCAGTCCAGTTTGTCTCTAGGAACTGTCGGGTGGAGGCCGACAAGTAAGTGCAGAGATCCACTCGGCCAGGTTTCCCTCAGGAAACGCGCATGCTCCGCCCATTTCTGTGCAGCCTCGTGGGCACAATCACCATCTTCTCGTCTTTGACATCCTGAGACTGGGTCGAAGTTTGTATTGTCTTCTGGAGTTGGCCTGTTTATTTCCTTTTCCTTTGCATTGTTCCTCTTTTATTGGTCTTATAGCAGTTGTGTATATATTATTGGCATTTATTGCTTCTATGTTTGGAATTATTTTTACCAGCTCTTTTTGATAAGTAGAAGATTTTATCATCATATCATTTGTTCTTTCTTTATAATTTCCATTGTAGACAGACTTTCCCACTCCAAACTTATTTAAATATTCAAGTGTAGATTTCATGCTATTTTATTTGGGTTTTTTTGGTGGTACTGGGGATTGAACTCAGAACCTTAAGCTTGCAAGGCAGGCAGTGGTGCTACTGAGTTAAATCCTCAGCCCTTTTGGTTTTTGATTTTCTGTTTAAATCTGTGATGCATATAATATTTATCTTGGTATAAGATATAAAATAGATATTTTATTTTATATTTTTACAGGTGGCTTCAATATCATATACTTACTGTATTTATTTCTTCTTTATAATTCTTTCTTCATCACATACCAAATTCTTTTTTCTGCTAAAGTTCTTGTTCTAAGTTCTTGTTTTCTTTATTTATAGAGCTGTAAACTGATAGCCTATGTAAATATTTGATGATACTAGTCTTAAATATCTGAGATGTCAAATCTCTATCTTTTTTCAAGAAAATTTATAAATTTAAAAAATTTTTTAAATTTTTTCTCTTCATGCGTCCAATCTTTGGAACCATTTTATAAAGTTTTCCAAAAATATATCAAAGGAATTTTGATTGGCTTATATTGCATATATATAATCATTTGGAGGAGAAAATTTGTCTTTATAGGATCCAGTTTTCCCTTTTGGGAATACGTCATGTGTTTGTCCATTTACTGAAATCTCTTCTTCTGTTCTAGTGAATTTTGGCACTTTTGATTTTGTAAGTCCACGTCTTGCCCACATTTTCCTGGGTCACAGACCCGTGCCTTGAGTCTGTGAGAGCAGCCCTGTGTCACTGGTGTGTACTGGCAGCAGGTGCCTAGAGAGAACTTGAAATGTGGCCTTTCTACACTGAGATATGTTAAATATAAAACAAACCCAGAGCAAGACCCCACCCCACACCACCTCCCTAAAAACCTGGGCTGGGCTTCGAAGATATACTGTATTAGAAAAAAAAGAATGAAAGGATTTTAGTAGCAGTTTTTAAATACTGATTAGATATTAAGGTATATTTTGAGTTGTTGGATTAAGTAAAATATTTTTTAAAATTTGTTTCAATGTGTCACCCAGATTATTTTAGAATGACATACGTGGATCCCATTATATAACATTTCTGTGGACAGTTGTCATGTTTTATCTTCATGTGTGCTTTTTGCCGGCTGTCACCCTCAGATGAACATTCTTTGTTATGTAATAAAATACTCACCTATGCCTGAATTAGGAGTTTCTGTCAACCTAATGAATTTATGTAAAATGCTTTTTTAATAGTATTGATTTTTTTAAGGTTTTTTTTTTTAAATTATCTTTATTGGTACATTAAATATACACATCATGATTGCACTCCATAATGGGGATTTGTACCAGTATAAGACACAACTTAATTCTCATTTTTTCCCATAGCCCCACCCACCCTACCACCCCCCCATACATATAAAATTTGTTTCCTTACTTTTTTGTTACAATCTCAACATTGTCCCCTTTCATTTTTTAAGGTTTTTTTTGAGACAAGGTCTTGCTTTGTAGTTCAAACTCAGTGGTCCTGAGTTCAGCCTCCAACTCACATCACAGCAATCCTCCTGCCTCTGCCTCCCGAGTGCTGGGATTACAGGTGTGAGCCACCACGCCCGGCACTGTGGTATGTGGTATGTGGTACTGGTTGCTGCTGGCGTGAGTCTCCATACCCAGTATTGTTATGTGGTTACCGGGGATCGAACCCGGGTCCTTGTGCTTGCAAGACAGGCGCCGGAACCACTGAGCTATATCCCCAGCCCTTAATAGTATTGATTTTAATTGGTGTTAACAATTGGTTTTAATTATCTTCTATTTTTATATAACAATATGACTGTAGTCATATTGACTAGTCATATTGTCTATATTGAACTGTACTTTCTATCAAAACTTAGAATCAGGTACAGTATAAAACCCAGATATTTGGTGAGTATACAAGTAATGTTTGTCTTTTAAAAAATTATATAGAGAACCTATATTTTTTTTTAAATCTTGCATGAGGATCCTTGTTTTTAAATAGAAAAGTTCATCCTATTTTCCATTTTAAATAGAAAAGTTTATCCTATTTTCAAGTACTATGATCACTGGTATGTCTGGTATTTCTTTCTGTTTAATTGCTTTTCTTTTTAATTTCTCTTGTAGTCTTTTCTTGTGTTTATCAAGTTTTTTCTTTTGATTGTTAATAATAAAAGCAAACATCGCACGTTTGCCATGAGCTATGTAGCACAGAGTTACAAACTTGGTGTAACTTATTTCAGTTCCTCAGTGAAACAATTATATATCAAAAAAGCTATTATCATCTTTGGTTTATAGACAGCTAAAGCTTAGAGAGAGATTAATACTTTGTTCATGTTTGCAGGTCAGTTTGTCAGAAACCAAAGTCTTCTCTATATATAATTCATTATATAACATTATATTTTTGAATAATTGTTGCTTTTAAATTTTAAAAGAAAATAATTATAAAATTGGTATTTCTCTTTTTGTCAAGGGTATTTGCTTATTTGGGAGGGGTGGTTTGGGACAACATCTCACTATGTAGTCTAGGCTGTCCTTGAAATCACTATCTTAGGCTGGCCTTGAACTCACAGCAATCCTCCTGTCTCAGCCTACTGAGTTCCAGAATTACAGGTATGCATCACTATACCTGGCTGCCACGAATGAAACTAGACAGTTTTTGTCCTATGAAATAGGAAATACAGATTTTTCCTGGTACTACTCCTCCTAAGCAATAATCTTTGTTTAAATAATCGGAGACCTAATTGTCATACTTTTATCTATATGTCTTTTTCATATCAGCATAAGAGTTGTATTACACTAATCACAATCATTTTAAGTTTAATTCTAGTCACACTTGTCCCATTGCTTCCTGCTCATTTCTTGCTCATTTCTGCAATAATAGGAAAGGCATTCTGACTTTTATCTCAGTTGGTAGACACGGAGGACTTGGAAAAGGAAATCGATCATGGGTTCCTGTGTATCTGTAGGTCCTGTTGTCATTGTGTACGAACCTTACTGGGGTCACTATTATTTTCCTTAGAACTCTTTCAGTCTTCCTTGTAGGTGTGTCACTTAGCTTTGTGTATTATGGAGCGGCAGGGAAATCAAGCTAGATATAGTAGCACATGCTGATAATTCCAGCCGCATAATAGGCTGAGGTTGGAGGATCATGAGTTCAAGGCTGCCTTGGATAGTTTAGCAAGAGTCCATCTCAAAATAAAAATTTAAAAAGACCTGAGACTGCAGCTCAGTGGTAAACCTCTTGCAGGTATGCTGAGGTCAGTCTCCAGTGCTACAGAAAAAAAGCCACATACCAAATTCATTGCTTTCTTTTCTTTTTTCTTTTTTCCCATTCCCTTGCCCTTCCTTCACTTGCTCACTCAATCCTTTTTTTTTTTATTTTGGGAAACATACCTGTTTCCTGTCTGTCTGTACAAAATGTTTCTAGAATGTTTATCTTTGGGATTCAGAAAACTGTACAGATATCTGTCCAGTTTTAGATTTTTCATTAATATCCAAATATAATTGACATTAGCATTTAAATAAAGCTTATTAATTAAAATTACTGCAAATGTACTCATAAATAGTTTATTCATGAAAATAATTTTTCATTAAGGTGTAGATATGATTTCACTGTGACAACCTGTCTTAATCGAGCTCAGGAAAGTTTTCTTTGTGTTTTTCTGTTCCTTCTCCTTCCTCTTCCTGCTGCATTTCTTCCGGCCTCCCATTGTTCTGCTTCATCTAGACTTTTTAAAGCCTTCTGTTATATATTATCTTGCATTTTCTGCCTTGAGTCCCTATTTATCTTATCTCTAACTTTTTACTCTGCATTTTAGGAGAGTTTCTTTTATTTGACTTCTCAAAGAGGCTAATATACAGTCTCTACTGAATTTCTGTAGAATGTAGTAATGGTTATTTTGTAATTTCTAAGGCTACTTTCACATCTTCTGCATTTTTCCATGTCATGGCTTAGTCTCTGTTTTGTCAATGCAGTCTTTTGAAACCCCACCAAAAATTTGAAAACACAAGTTAGAAATCTTAACCTATGTCTTCTTATTTCTTGCAGCAAATCTATTTCAAAAGAAATCATTTGTTGTCTTTCTCTTTCTTTTTTTTTTTTGTTTCTCTCTTTTTGTTGAGACAAGATCTCACTATGTAGTCCAGACTGGCCTTGAACTTGCTCGGTAGCCCAGGAAGGCCTCAAACTCACTGTGATCCTCCTGCCTCAACCTCCTCAGTGCTGGCATTACAGGTGTACACCACCACACCTAGCTTACTTTTCTTCTTTTGAATTGCTGAAAGCTTAAGTTTAGTCATTTTTCTTAGCTCATCTATAGGACGAGTTGTCCATTTGTATAATATTAGAAGTCGTTCTGGATAGATATCATTGTGTGATATTTGTCCAAAGGCAGCCTGAAGGATGAGTAATGCGATTGTTGTTCTGTCACTGTGTGGTATTTATCAGATTGTCCAAGGGCAGCCTGAAGGATGGGTAATACAATTGTTGTTCCACCCCTGTGAGGATGCAGTGACTCTGTATAGCTTAGAGTTGTTGCAGGTAGATGGAAGCAGGCTTGGAGAAGAGAGGGGTAGCTTTGCATGGATGTTTCCCTGTCAGGCGACCAGGGAGCTACACAGAAACCAGCCATTGTATGCTCCACCCCACACCCAGCAACATGACCCATGTCCCTTCCAGACCTGTCCTTCGTGCCCGTGTGCCTTCCCACTTCAACACGCCAGATGCTCTGTTCGCTGAGCACTTTGGTGGACTCCTTCCTCCCAGACCCCTGAAGTATGGGAATTTCCTGCCCCTCAGCTACTCAAAGAGCAATCTCCATCTTTTTTTGAAATTGATCTTATTGGTACATTTTATATAAACATTATGATCTTATCCAACATTGAAAATTTGTACCCATACATGACACATCTTGATTCTCACTTTTCCCCACTCTCCTACACTCCCCTCAGTCTCCACCCCCTGTATACATAAGTTTGCTTCCTTTTTTAACCATCAAAGTTTTTCTTTCCCTTCTTTACTTTCTCCTACCTATCCCCCCTTTCTCTTCTCTTTTTGAACATTTTCTTCCTATTTCACAATTCATCTTTACCCTCTGTTGCGCCAGTGTGGGGCTTGTCAGAAGCTCAAGGAGAAGGTGCTAGTTCTCCCTGCGTGACTTTCTCCTCATGAGAACCAGCCTTGTTGGCACCGCTGTTCTTCCTCTCCTGTATCAGCTGAGAGATCCAAGCATGTAGCTGGCACTGTCTTCATTTTCTGAGTATCTCTTATTTCCTTGATTGTGTCAATGGAACAGGACATTCAGTACATAAATTTATATCATCCTGTTGGTTTCTAATTCATACCAAGAGTTTCTATAAAAGTGATTTTAAAACATTGAATAAATCTTTCCAACACATGAAGTTTGGACACAAGCCCAGTGCAGGTCTTTTCTTTTTTTCTTTTTTTGCTCAGAACTCAAAGATATTCTTATTAGGTTACATGAGAAAGAGACTTTAAGAAATCAAGTTGAAAATCTAATATTCTTGGAATTTATAGAAGTTTTATTCACATCAGGGCAATAGAATAGCAAACATTTTGGCAGATATGCCAAAGAGATTCACAGTTTCTAGGTGATTTCTGGGTCTTTTGTAATGACTTACAGTGCTAGAAAGAAAGTAGTGTTCAGTCCTACTACAGATCTGGCCTGGTGGGCAATTTCTGATGCAGGGAAGTCATTCATGGGTACAATGTTAGGAAGGCCATGTCTCATCACATGCAGCCCTGACCAGGGGTAACAAACCATAACCCACCACTTATTTCATACATCCCTGAGCTAAGGATGGGTTTTACAAGTGGCTGAAAAATCTTGTCCTGGCCTATGAAAAATCAGTTTCATTGTGTATTAATAAAAGTTTTTGGAACATGGTCATTGTTTTGTTTGTTTAATCTGTTCTCTTGCCATAATGATAAAGCTGAATATGTGTGACAGTGACCGTGTGAGCTTCACAGCTTCACATTTGCTATCTGGCCTTGGACAAAAAAGTTTGATCTTAGGCTGAGATTTTTTGTTTTGTTTTGTTTTGTTTTGTTTTTTGAGACAGGGTCTCGCTTTTGTGGTTCAGGCTGGCCCTGAGCTCACCCTCAAACTCACATCACAGCAATCCTTCTGTCTCTGCCTCTCGAGTGCTGGGATTATAGGCGTGAGCCACCACTCCCGGCACTGTGGTATGTGGTACTGGTTGCTACTGGGCGCCCAGTATTGTTATGTAGTTACCGGGGGATTGAACCCGGGCCCTTGCACTTGCAAGACAGGCGCCGGAACCACTGAGCTTAGGCGCCGGAACCACTGAGCTAAATCCCCGGCCTTAGGCTGAGATTTTTAAGAGCCTGTGAAATGTTAGCAAGGAAACCTCCTACCTAGAGCTTGTCTCCTCCAGGTAACTTTTTCTTTTTCTGGGACAAAATGATGAAAATCGCCACATTTTTATGAGGCTCTGTGCTGATACTTGGTGACAATGACAGAGATGTTGGAGCTCAGCCCACGCCTGTCTCCCTGGTTATTGGGGTCACTTTAGCATCAGTCAGAAGGAAGTGAAGTCACAGAGAGACCGAAAGGTAACAACCTGTACTTCTTCAAATTCCCTACACCTTTCAGTGATCTGGGTTGTTTTTCTCCTTTCTAATCTCATGCCATGGTTATTGTGAAAATCTGAAAAATTGCTTGTGCTCTTGTTTGAATATGATTTGTCCCTAACCAAGCTCACATGGAGGCTGTGTCACCAACAAGGGGTGTTGGGAAATGGCAACTTTAAGAGGAGATTAGGTCTCCAAGAGGAATAAAGGTTTTCACAAGAAAGTGACTTTTTGCTTTGGAGGGACTGGGTAGCTTAGACCAGTGGTTGATCATAATGCGAATTTGTCTTCCTCAGTGTGCTCTGTACTTCCTCTCTTCCCATGTGACCTTCCTGTCTTCCACTTGCACGTCAGCCATGCTCACACACACTACTGTCATGTGACCCCATTGCAGTGTTTTCACATGTATGAGTGAGGCCCTAAACAGATGGGCCCATATGATCTTTGTTTATCAGCCTCCAAACCTGGGGACCCAAGTAAACCTTCTTTCTTTATCAAACACCTAATCTTAGGTAATTTGCTATCGTAGGGTAAAACACACTTGGGCAATTGTAAATTTTTGTCTTTTTTAGAACACTAGACATGTATAAGACTTTAAAAAATTTATATTACAGGAATCTAGAAAGTAGAGGTTTAAAAGATTCCTAAAGTATCATATAGCGTTTGGTTAAAGAACTTGGAAGTTCCTGTTACCTCTGACCACTGGAAGTGTTTTCAGAATGGATATTTGCACTTCTTGTCTCTCTGGCTTCCTTGCACCCTTAGATGATGTGAAGTGACAGAAAGAGGGTGACACTGAGCCTCTGAAGCAGAGGCTTTGTACCTCTGCTTTGTACTCCTTTGTACCTCATACTTGCTTTGAAAGAGAAGTCCTTCGAAGGCTCTCCAAGACCCTCCTTCCCCAGATGCTGAGTCCTTTTCACATTTCAGAAGTTCTGCTGATAAACTTCAGAGGCGGAGAGAAGAAGATCCAGGAGAGAAATGAAATGTGAGGGTGGTGCAGGTCCCCCGTCTCTGAGCTATGGGTCCCAGCACGTCTGCTGGCGCTCGTGCCCTTGCGGTGGGCTCCGTGGGCCTGCTGGAGCTGTGCCTGACACCTCCTGGCTATCCCGTCTGTGTCTTTTTCTTCAAGTCATCCTCTGTCTTGGAATTTGGGACATATCAATCATTCTTGCTTTTTTTTAGGCTTTTGGAGACAGGGTCTCGCTTTTGTGGTTCAGGCTGGCCCTGAGCTCAGCCTCAAACTCACATCACAATCCTCCTGCCTCTGCCTCCCGAGTGCTGGGATTACAGGCGTGAGCCACCACGCCCGGCACTGTGGTATGTGGTATTGGTTGCTGCTAGGCGTGAGTCTCCACACCCAGTATTGTTATGTGGTTACCGGGGAATCGAACCCGGGTCCTTGTGCTTGCGAGACAGGCGCCGGAACCACTGAGCTAACTCCCCGGCCCCGATCATTCTTTCTTATAGTTTGGTCCAGAATAAAACTTTTCTCAGTGGGGATTTTGTGCACCTAGCTCTGTTTTCCTCTCGGTCTTCGCCTTCCCCTGTTCTTTTCTGGGCCTTCTTCCAAAAAGCTCCAACCAGCTTTGCCAAGAGAGATTGGCCACTCGGGCCCCTGGAGAAGTCATGCATGCTGTGAGCTGATTAGTTCGACCTAACAGTTGTTACCCAAGTAGCCAACAAAAGAAGTTCTTACATCATTCTTCTCTTTTTAAAAGGATGTCTGTAAAGTAGGTTTGGACCAAGGTGCAGATTATTTATATTTTTGGAGGAGTGGGGAACTCAACTATACTGGCTGAAAAAAAAAGTAGACTAATCATAAGCTTAGTGAGTAGGAAAATTGTTATGGCTCATAACTTAGTTCACTAATTCCTTAACTGTTCATATATGTAACAATACTTGGATATAATGGAGACTTACGAAGTAGACCGAAATGTTTGCAATAAGGCAAAAGTTAAGATTCATTATAAAAGAGTCTTGTTTTGTTTTGTTTTGTTTTTTTAAAAACTCAATATAAAGTAGAAAGGCTACACAAAGGGGGAAGCTACTTGAAAATGAAAATACCGGGCTGGGGATATAGCTCAGTGGTTCTGGTGCCTGTTTTACAAGCGCCAGGGCCTGGGTTCAATTCCCAGTAACCACATAACAATAGTGGGCGTGGAGACTCACACCCAGCAGCAACCAGTACCACATACCACAGTGCCGGGCATGGTGGCTCACACCTGTAATCCCAGCACTCGGGAGGCAGAGGTGGGAGGATTGCTGTGATGTGAGTTGGAGGCTGAGCTCGGTGCCAGCCTGAACTACAAAGTGAGACCCTGTCTCAAAAAACCTAAAAAAAAAAAAAAAAGAAAAGAAAAGAAAAGAAAGAAAGAAAGAAAATGAAAATACCAATAGTAGAAAATGGCAAAAGTTATGATCAATTGTTTGCTGACTCACCATGCTCCCCTGAAAACTGCGTTCTGTAATAACCGGAGCAGGAAGGGGCTTCTGAGAACAGGGGGACAGGACATCTCACCACCTCAGCTTGGAGCAAGGGGACCCAGTAGTACAATGGGGCTTGGAAGTATCTTAGTCCATGTGTGCTTCTGTAACAAGTATGCGCGGGCTGGGTGGCTTATACACAAATGACATTCATTTGTCACAGTTCTGAAACTGAGAAGTCCAAGATCCAGGTCCTAGCAGATTTAATGTCCGGTTCATATCTCTCGACCTGGCCTGTAGATGGCGCCCTGTGGGTGGAACCTCGCCACTAAACCGATCAGCCGTGAGAATAGTGAATGGCGCCCTCTTCTGGCCTCCACTGTTCTTATACCTGAAAGCCCCATCCTCGCCATCTGTTTCTCCAGAACCCCGACTTAATATCTTCCCATTGGGAATTAAGTTTCAATCTTTGAGATATGAACTCCTGGAACACAACCATTCACATCACAGCAGATGTCAGGCAGATTCACAGAGTTAAAAACTGAATTTTAACTCAGACTATTGAGCAACATAATAGTTCAATTTTGTAGAAATGGAAAATAACTTTATTCTTAATTATTGGTATGTAGTTTTCTTTCTCATATATACATTAAAAAGTAAGAAGTTATTTTAACTATTTTATGTCCCATATTTTTAATGATAGACTAAAGTGCATGCTGGTATTTTGCTTTTAAATTTCCTGAGGAAATTTGCCGAAAAGTATTTACCTTGAAATTAGAAGTGAATTGAGTTGCTCAGTTTATTCCTGTGCTGCAGCGAGGCAACTCAGGACAAGGAAAGACAAGTAACTCACCCAAGACCAATCACACAGATGGTAAAAGATTAGGATCAGGACCCAGGGTCTTTGCAGCTAATAAAAGGACCTTCCCAAAGTACCTATTCTAATTTTTTAACCTTTATATCTGTGCAGTCTGGGGTTAACGGTGGGGATATATTCTGAGAACTGCATCAGTTGTGTAAGTATGTGAACATCAGCAAGTGTATAACACAGTCTGAGGAGTACAGTTCACCACACATCTGTGTTGTGCTGTGTGGCATCCCTGAACATGTGGTCTGTACTCCACCAAACTGTCCTTATTTGGCATAGGACTGTGTTTATAGACTTGGAAGCCATTACAGCCATAAGGAGCCTTCCAGGGCATTGAATCTACCCCACCTGTTTCCCACCATATCCTCACTTTGAGAGAAGAAAGCAAAGCCCACATAGAGATAAGGAGTCTGACTGTAGAGCTTCTTGGGGAATTTTTTTTTTAACTCTCCAGTGAAGATAGACTTAGTATAAAAGTCTATGTGTGTGGATAAAATCAAAACAATTTTGTTTGGTAACTATATGAAATTTTGCTAAGAAAATCTGTTAATTTAATGAAATTGCAACAACCTGTTTTAAAAAATGACAAATAAGAAGGAAAGATGTGTGTGTGTGTGTGTGTGTGTGTGCGTGCCTTTGCACTGAGTTACATCTCCAGTTTTTTTTTTTTTTAATTTAATTTAGAAATAAGGCTTTGCTAAGTTGCTCAGTTGCCCAGTCTGGACTGGAACTTGAAGTCCTCTTGCCTCAGCCTCCCAGAGTGCTGGGATTTGAGGTGTGCAGCATCCTACCTGGCTCAAGAAGGAGTCATCCCTAAGTTCCTTCAGCATTTAAGAGCTTATTCATTTATCTACAACCGCTAAGAGGGAGAATTTGGTACCATAAAATGGTATGAATAGGATGTGCCAAAGCAGCCATAGTTGGAGAACTGGTTATAACTAACTTGTAGTTACAAAGTATCTTATGCTGCTCTTGCTCCCGTCCTTTCTGAGTAGAAACTGTGTTTGGTCCCTGCCTCACAACTTACAAAAGTTCATGTATAGAATGGGGAATCTGTCCTTTGTTTCATACTTTTCTTATAGTTGTCACATCCCTAAGACTTAGGAAACTAAACACAAAACTTTTTGGGTTTTTTTTTTCCCAGTGGTATAGTTTATTAAACTTGCTAATGATAGCATAAAGCCAGAAATATATATTATTACAATTAAAAATTGATAGAACTTAGTCAAATAAAAATAAAATCTAGAAGCTTTTCAAAAGATTAATTTAAGAGTTATTTTCATTTTCCAAAATGGATTGCATAATATATTTCAGTTCTCAAATTAAAAATGATGATTTAGAATAATACATCTCAAATTGTATAATCTAAAAGTTTTCATTTATTAAGTATTTTGTAAAAGCTACCAATATCAATGTACTATAATTTATAATATATCTGCATAAATCTTTAGAAAGAATAACATGACAAGGAGTTATTTATAAAAAGCCAGTGAGATGTGATAGAATATGAAAAGATTCATAGGCAATAGTAACTTGAAATTTTTTTTCCTATAAATTAGATTTGATTTTAGTGGATCTGACATTTTCTTCCTGAGCAGTTTCTGCCAGATCTATATTTAGAAGGAAACATTTGAATTTAAATTGAAATAACATTTAATTTTTGCTTAATTTTCTTCCTGATATATATATTGTAGAATGAAAGCTTTAAATATGCCATAGAGAGTTGCAGGGGTAGTCCATTTCATCTAAAGTGAGTAGGATTAAGTAACTAGTTTTTTGGAATCTATGATCTTGATACACAGTAATTGCAATACAGGTTTTAACTTTGTGATCTGCAAACATTTATTGAGCCCTTAAGTGACAGGTAGCAATTAAACTCTGCATGAATATCATAATCTAAATAGTAACCCCAAGAGTGAGGTCATATTAAAATCCTCAATTTTCAAGTGAGAAAATGGAGGCATGGAGAGTGAAGCCATTTGCTTTCAGGCACACAGTTGCCAGCACAGGATTAGGATTCATATGTGCCGCTTCAGTGAACTTGGCCTCCAACACTCCCTAGAACTTTTGTTCTCCAGGTGTGGCTTTCAGGATGGAAGCACCACCATGACCCGGAAGTACCAACATGACCCGGAAACACATCTTGACATCGTGTTCTGGGGCCACATCCCAAAGGAACCAGATTGAAAACTCTGGGGAGGAACTGTATACTCTTTTGAGGACCACCTCGTAGGTGATTGCAGTGCACATCAAAGTCTGGGAAACCCTGTTTAGATAAATGAAGCATTTTTCTTTCTCTGGTCTGGGACTGACTGTCCAATAGTGGACAGTTGTGCAAACCCAGAATTACCACCAAGCTAGTGAGTACAAAGAGAAAAATATTCACAACAATGTTGATGCAAAGGGAAGATCTGGCTTCTTGAGCTTTGAGAAGTTTATACTTTAATTCCAAAAACAGAAGAAGGCTAACTAGTGCCAATCATGTTAGGGTATGCTGGTTTTGCTTGTCCAGAGTTTGAACAGTAGTCCAAATCACTTCAAATATTTTGGTGAGAGCAATAAAAATCCATATGAGTGTCCTATATTTGCTGATCTTCTGACTCTGTGTCTCTTGGAATTGATGGTTACAAATTAGTCAGAAGACATTTTGTAAAGATAAACCATGCTTCTTGCCAAGACAAATAATTTAGCATTAGGTGCTAGAAAGGTTTGGTACTATAATAGTACTATGTTAGCTTTCCTGCTGCAGGGACACAATACCTAACACCTTAAAGAAGTTTAATTTGGCTCATAGTGCTAGGGCATTCAGTCCATAGTCTGCTGACTTCAGTGCAGGAACATCCTGGCAGAAGGGTGTGGCAGAGCAAAGATACTTAGTTCATGGCAGAATCAGAACAGAGAAAAGCTGCCAGAGAATATGGAGTAAGGGACCAGATATAGACCCATGATCACACCTCCATGACTGACCCAGAGACACTCACAAGGGTGCTTTACCAATCCACTAGCCAGTCCCAAGCCAGTCAAGAAAACAGTCTACCTTAACTACCACCAGCTTTCATTTTATTTACCTTTGAAATCCAAAGATTAGTCTACTAATGGTACAGTTTCTTATATTAAGATAGAACAGAGATGAGCATGACAAGATACTGCCTTTACTTCTACCTACATCACTTAACCCTTTGGAGACATCATCCCTCATTTTTCAGGGCACAGCATCTTAGGAATCCTTGCAGCAGGCTCTAAGCTGAACAAAATCTTTGTGCTTTTCGTTCTGTTGCAAATGGGGATTAGATATAAAGTAAACAACACAGGCTGACTACTCTTTGTACTCTTTGTGACATCTTCAAAGAGATGCCTCTGATATGCAGCATTGTGTTCAATCACTTAAAAGGCAATAATTCGATTATGCCAGGCCTTATATAAGAACTGCTATTGCTTCAGCTCACTTCCAGCCCTGACACAAGTAAATCACTTCGATAAAATCCCTTTTTCTCCCTCTTGGAGATGAGCATAAGTAATGATACCAGTGATCTTAGCAAGGACAAGATGAATATAATGTACTTTTTATAGAAAAACAAAATGTTTCATGAGGCAGTGATTCATTGTGTTATTTGGAAAATGAGTTTTCTTTAGTGTGCATGTGAGACATTTGAATGATCTTACATCAAGTCACTTTTTGAGAGGTAGATGCTATACTGTTTTGAATTTAAATGCTTTAATTTAGCATTTCATAGATCAATTATGGGAAGAGAAATACACCACCTTAGAAATATATCATCCTTAAATTGTATCCATTGATGGCCATTCCTTTTTAAATATGTAAAAAGAAAATATTTTAAGATATTGAAGCAAATTCTTTCTTTTTTTTTTTGAGACAGGGTCTCACTTTGTAGTTCAGGCTGGTCCTGAACTCAGCCTTGAACTCAGGAATCCTCCTACCCCTGCCTCCTGAGTGCTGGGATTACAGGTGTGAGCCATCACGCCCAGCACTGTGGTATGCCGTTACCAGGGATTGAACCCAGGACCTTGTGCTTGCCAGATAGGCACCAGAACCACTGAGCTAAATCCCCGGCCCAGCAAATTCTTTCTTGATGTGAAAATAACTGCCTAATTATTTTCAAGTGTTATCTTAAATATTAACTAAGTAACACCTGGCTCAGCCTTAAAGAACATCAGCTTGAATATATGTTATAATTGTCATTTTTTATGGATTGGTGAGGTCGCTGGACTTTCTTCATGACTCACGTTACCCTAAAAGATAGTTTTTAATATAGTGAATTAAGAGCACAAGTAACATTAGGTCATTAATATTACCTAATAAGTTCAACAGTACCAGGCTGTAGGCATATAACGATTCAAATACATGACAGTTAACATATTAGTCCTTATGTCATGTAGTGTTCCTTTCCATTGACTTTTCTTTTAATTAATAGGTATTAATGTACAAATGAAGTGAACTTAGTGTGATATTTCTGTTCATGTATACAGTGTAAATGGATTGAATTTAGCCTTCTTTTGTCCAACTATCAACTTCACTATCCAGCCTATAGTAATTACTATTTTACGTATAGATCAACATTGTTGGTATTTTTCTTTTTACTTCCACCTATGAGATGTAATATGCAGCCCTTGTCTTTCTGTATCTGAATTATTTCACTTATAAAATATCCTCCAGTTCCAACCATCTTGCTGTACATGACAAGATTTCATTTTTCATTGTGGCCAGTACTCTACTGTGTATTTTTGTACCTATCTTCTTCATCAAATCATCCACTGATGAACATCTGGGTTGGTGCCATATCTATCTGTGGCGAACCGAGCCAGTCAACATCGGTAAGAGGAATCTCTTTGGGATACTGACTTCATTTCCTCTGAGTGTGAACCCTGAAGAGAGATGAGTCAGAGGATGGATCTGAGCACTAAGTGTCTCCACCACTACTCTCAATAGATAATGAAATGTTTTCAAAACGTTGTTAGAGGCACTTTAAAGAAATAGTTAACATTTTTGAAATAAATGATATACCTCAATAAGGCTTACCATTTTCTCAGGAAAATGTTAACAGGGTAGATAGAAATTTATAATAAAACTTTTGATGACACTGATCAATTTTTCTGCTGACTTTAATATTCAACTTTTGAGAAAAACCCTCTTGTTTTGACTATAGTATTATAAATTAGAATTATTCACATAAATAGAATCAACTGGAAAACATCTGTGAGAATAAAATACTTTTATTATGCTCAAGACATTTATTTTTTTATTTTTTTTAAGGTTTTTTGAGACAGGGTCTCGCTTTGTGGTTCAGGCTGGCCCTGAGCTCAGCCTCCAACTCACATCACAGCAATCCTCCTGCCTCTGCCTCCTGAGTGCTGGGATTACAGGCGTGAGCCACCACGCCCGGCACTGTGGTATGTGGCACTGGTTGCTGCTGGGCGTGAGTCTCCACTCCCAGTATAGGTATGTGGTTACCGGGGATCGAACCCGGGTCCTTGCGCTTGCAAAACAGGCGCCGGAACCACTGAGCTATATCCCCGGCTCCAAGACATTTATTTTTTTTGAGACAAGGTTTCACTTGTAGTTCAGGTTGACCCTGAGCTCAGTGTAGCCCAGGTGAGCCTCAAACTCACAGCAATCCTCTTGCATGCGCCTCCCAAGTGCTGGTGTTATAGGTATGAGCCACCATGCCCAGAATTCTAGTATGTGGTTACCATGGATCAAACTCAGGACCTTGCACTTGCAAGTGCAAGTGGTACCAGAACCACTGAGCTAAATCCTTGGCCTTCAAGACATATATTTATATGATCCTAATACTTGCTGAATGCCAGATACCATTATAATCAATTCAAATGCATTATTAAATACTCATACTAACACTTCTGGTCATTCTTATCTGCTCTATTTTCATCTTTCCCACAGCACTAGCATCACCAACATCATCTAATTCACTACATGTTTCTCTGTCTGCCCACTCTTCAGCTTCCCCTTGTTGCACAAGGATGCTTTATATGTTTGCTTACTGCCATCTTCACTATTTCTAGAATAAAGTACTTTTATAGTAGTACTATAGACTGTATTTAAAGACATTGAATTAATTTTTGTCTGTTATAAGTTATATGTTTCTGTGATTTAAATGAACAAGTGGCCCTGTGAGGCAGATATTGTGTACCCCAGGTGACAGATAAGGACGGAACAAAACTAAGATGTGGAGATGGCTGTAGTTGCACCCTATTCATCTGCCTTTGCATCCACTCAATGAAGAGATTTAAGGCTCACGATGTTACCTGTGCACATACCACATCCAGGTAAAAAAAACAGTGGGATAATTAGTATTATCATCAATTTCTTATTAAATGTTCCTGAAGTACTAGTGTTGGACACCAGTTATTTTCCTTTTATTCACTGGTAAATTGTCAAAATCTCATGATGTTTTGATAATTTGTAATTAATTCTGACTAACCAAATGTGTATACACCAAATTCCAAAGGTACAGAGCATTATAATGAGAAAAAGCAGCCATCATGTGCCTGTTCTCCATTCCCAAACCTGCCTACCCCCTGGAGTCACCTGGGGAGTCTTGGCCATGACCAAAACCTATGTGCCACCCCTAGAAATTGTAGTTTATTGGTTTAAATTGGGCTTTGGAGCTTTTTGAAAGTCCCCAGGACAACCATTACCTCGAGTAAAGATAATGCAGCAAAGATCAAATGTACTCGCTTGTCCAAAACAACGTTGAAACAGACAAGAAATGCAGGCTATTTTTTTTATGACCCTGGACCTCAGGAAATAAAGAACAGTCATTCCGGAGAGATAGAAGCAAGTGCAGGGAAGCCTATGCTGGGCACCCTTCATTGTCTGAATGATTTGTAGGCCAGAGCACAGTGAAGAGGATCCGGAAGAGCTCAGCACTCAGAGCTGGGGACTTAAACAGCAGCAAGTACAGCACAGGCTACTAGAGAGAAGAGAGCTATGCAGCAATAGGCTCCAAAGGCAGCTCCTGGGAGTTCTGCTTAGGCTTGATTTGCACATCGCTATGAGGAAACCAGCAGAGGCTAAGGGGCAAAGGTACTGGGAAGGACAAGAGGAACAGGACCTGTCCAGCAATCACACAGGAAATGGGAGTAGTGCTTGTTCCAGCCAGTTGGCCTGGAAAACTGATTCACAGAGCAATTGGTGGAAAACAAAAATAATAATATAAAAACTTGTGGAACATGGCTAAAACATTATTTAGGAGAAAGTTTTAATTGCTGTAGCCCTTTTTTTGAGAAATGGAGTGGTATTTCAAGTCATGACCTTATTGTCCATCTCTAGAAGCTAGAGGGAAAAGAGCAAGTGAGATCCAAAGTGGAGAAAAGGAAATAATGAATATTGGAGAAGAAAGCATTGGAACAGGAAAAGAACAGTGAAAAAAATCTGGATTCCAATGTGGAAATGAACAATCATCTCGTGAAACTGATCAAGAAAGGGAAGCACAAATTTCCATTATCAAGAAGGAGAGGGAAGATTCTATGTAAATTAAAAGGATAGAAGTTTCTTTGGATACAAAGTACCAAATATCATTCAAGAAGAAATGCATAATCTGATAGCTGTTCATTTGTAAATGAAAACCTGTCTTTAAAGAAAATTCTAGGCCCAGAAAACCTCACTGGTGACCTGTACCAAACGTATAAGGAAGAACAAACTCTTGCACCCAAGCTTGACTGTAAAAGTGAAGAGAAGCGAAAACAATTCTGTGAAAAGACAAGTATGACCTTAATACTGAAATTCAAGAAACATATTAAAAAATGGAAGACTGTAGTTCAATGTCTTTTATGTATATCCATGGAAAGATTCAAAACAGAATTTTGGGAAATTGAGTTTTAGAAAAGGAATAACATCTTATGGCTAAGTAGGAGTTAGCTCTGGTATGAAAAGTTAGTTTACCATTTGAAGTTCCATCGATACATTTTCTGAAAAAGAAACTCAATCTTCTCATTGAACATAGATAGAAAAAAACTCTTTTTTTTATTTTTTATTTTTGGAGACAGGGTCTCGCTTTTGTAGCTTGGGCTGGCCCTGAGCTCAGCCTCAAACTCACATCACAGCAGTCCTCCTGCCTCTGCCTCCCCAGTGCTGGGATTACAGGCGTGAGCCACCATGCCTGGCACTGTGGTACGTGGTACTGATTGCTGCTGGGTCTGAGTCTCCACACCCAGTATGGTATGTGGTTACCGGGGATTGAACCCTGGTCCTTGCGCTTGCAAGACAGGCTCCAGAACCACTGAGCTAAATCCCCAGCCCAGAAAAAAACATTTTTGAAAATGAGCCAAGGATTTAGCTCAATGGTGCTGTGTCTCCTCAGCACTAGGTCCGGAGTTCAATTCTCAGTACCAGGGGGGAAAAATTTAAAAATCCAACATACACCCCTGATTTGAAGCTCTTAGCAAGTAGGACCAGAAGAGAACCTTTGCAGTCTGATAAAAGGCCGTATAAAGCAGAGAGGGCCAAGGCTACACCTAAAGGGAAAAACTTCTCAATGTTTTTCTGCAGGTGTGTGTGTGTCTATTTGAAATGTTGAGTTCCATTTACTGGAAAGTCATTTGATATTTTATTTGTTTTCTTTATTCTTTCATTGTGAAACTCAGTGTGTGATTTGTCCTTCTTCACTCAAGATCCTCCAATTTTTTTCTCCTCTTTTTGTCCTGTTATAGCCAATTCAGTGATCTGTAGGCCACAACTACTGCTGTGGATGGCAAATGTAATTTAAAAAATCAGATAATCTGTCACTAGGATGCATGTTTGAAAAATAATGTATTTGGCTAATACCTTGCTGGCTTTTTAAAAAATAGCAGCAGACCCAGCTGTCCAGTATCAAAATAAGTTATATTTTTAAAGGTGACTAGATTCTTTGGCTCATTACGTTGCAGAAGGAAGTCCTTTTATGAAGACGGTATACTGATTTTCCTGGGGCCCTAAGGGTCTTCATGGTCATTTATATTTCCTTCATAATTTTTCTGTAATTTTTTATTTTGAGTCAACATAGATCGCAAAAGTGTCCATTATCCAAACTATTTGTATTGTTATGGTTTCTACCTGGATGCCCCCCCCCAGATGATAGGATTATGAGGTGATATAGCTAAATGTGATACTAAGAAATGGGGTCTGCTGGCGTCCTGGTTGGAAGAGGCACGTCAGTGGGGGCGTGGTCTGGAGACTATGTCTCCTTCCCAATTCCTCCCTTCCATCTTTCTCTGCTTCCTGGGTTCTGTGACTGGGCAGGGGCCCTTCACCTCGGCCCATCTCCCATGCTGCCACCCGTACAAGTTCTCAGACTTCTAAAATGTGATCCAAAATAAACTTTTCCTTCTTTAAGTTGCAGGTATCGGGTATTATATCCCAGAGACAGAAAGGAACTAATACTAACATGTACTTTCTTCTTTTGTTTGGTAGTGAACACTGGTCTTTTTTGTTTTTGAACCCTGCATCTTTTTGTGAATGATATTTTAAACTTTTTGGCCAACATTTTGTCAGATGTTAAATCAATGCAGCTCAGATGAGTAGACTATTTTGTTTTGTCTCCATTAGCTGATGAAGTCAGTCAGAAGATTCCCTGCTGTCCCTGTTTCATGAATTCACCTATTTTTTCACAGCATTAAATCTCATACTCCCGTGGCGTCGTTCACCCCACTGTCCTTCCTTCTATAGGATCTCGGGGGTTGTCCTCATCGTCCCCCCTTGGGCTGGCTTGCATATATGCAAGAGAGCCTATCTGGGTCACTCTTGTTGAATGTTACCTTCCCTGGAAGTGGTTTCCTCTTGGCTGAGAAAACAGGATTTACTGCGTAGTGAAGTACCCTCAAGGCCCCTCTCCACCTCTGAGAAGCTGACTTGGTAGTGAGCTGGTGCACCTTCCTCTGTCCCCTAGGGAAAGCGTGGAGAGCTTGATCCAGAAGCATTCCTATGCTCGCTCGCCCATCCGCACCTACGGAGGAGAAGAGGATGTCCTGGGGGAAGACAGCCAGACAACCCCAAATCGAGGTGAGGCATCCAGAAGACAGTGAAGACATGTTTGCTCCTCAGGTTATGTACTGCCACAAAAAGACATCTGACCTTTTCAGAAGGTGAAAGCCCCTAATCCTGAGTGTCATGTGTTTCATTATTGTACCTGAGTTATAAGTAATTTGCTGCCAGAAGCTTCCCGGTAAGAGGACACTGAGGCTTTGAGTCAGGGCTCAGAAGTTATTTGTCCAAATTTACTATGAAAGAACCGTGGTCCTTGCAGAGAGCAGTCCTGTAGCTTTTGTGAAGCTCAACTTTATAATCTGAAAGTCAGGGAATGTGTCTGTTCCACCAAATTAGGAATATCTCCTTAAGATCCAAGACCAAAGCAGAAAATATTTTTAAAAGAGAATTGTGCTGATGAAAGACTTCACGGAAGAACAGTGGCCACAAGAAAGAGAATCAGAACTGAACATTTTCTCTGTCGCAAAGCCTCAGGGAGGAGCTCCTGTGCCTAGCACAGGAGTCCAGGGATGTTGCCTCATGCTGGCAACTCTATGTTCCTACAGCAAAAAAAACTTCTGAGGCCTCTCTAGTCTTTAATGTTGAGAAAATGGAACAACATAATCAGGGAGAGCACAGGACATTCTTCTCCCTAAACCCAGGTTCATTGTCAACTCTTGCTTCTGTGTAGGAAAGCTTAGTCTCACGCATGCTCACAGTGACTTTGGCAACCAGGGGGCTTGATTGAGACTTAGACGCCTAGACTTCCCTGTGCCTTTGCCAGTGACAGTCATCATTATCAGTATAAGGTGGAATCTCCAGAGTTGTTTTGATTTGTACTTCCCCAGTGCCGCAAGATGCTGACCATTTCTTAATGTACTTGCTGGCCATCTGTGCTTTCGAGAAGTGACTATTTCATTGGTCCATTTTTTGATTGAGGCATTTATTTGGGGGGGGCTGTAATTTTTTTTGAGTTCTTTACATGGTCTAGCTATCAGTCCTCTGGCAAATGAGTAGCTGGCAAACATTCTTTTCAGTTCTGTAGGTTGTTTCTTTACTTTATTAATTATTTCCTTTGCTGTGCAGAAGGTTTTTAATTTACTGTCATCCCATTTGTTGATTCTGGGTATTGTTTCTTATGCTGCTGGAGTTCTTTCTGTTCAGAATGTCCTTGCCTATCTTACATCTTCAAGTGTTTTCCTTATTTTATCTTAAACATACCAAGAAAAAGAAAAGCTAGATTTTCTTATGGAAATCCTGCAGAGGTGAGAAGAAATGTCAGATGTTTGGATTTCCTTTTAAGACAATCCTTTCCTGTAGGAAAGGCATCAACATTGGGGCTACTCTAGGGACACATAGACATCGAGTGAGTTAAATCTTTTTCCATTTAGTAAATTCTGTCGCCCCTGCCTAGTATAAACACTATCTTCCTATCTAGAAATGTAGATTTACTTTCTGACAAATCTCATGCATGTTTGTTTTTTCAACTGCAGGCCTGTTAAATATGTTTTGAAAATAGGGAGATCTTGTCTTTGATGTGTACACCGAAATAGCATTTCCAGTCTAACAAGTGCTTTTCCTCCCAGGATCAGCCTTTACAACATCTGACAACTTGTCACTCAGTTCCTGGGTATCATCTTCTTCCAGTTTTCCTGGATTTCAGCACCCACAGTCCCTGACTGCTCTCGGCACCAGCACGGCATCCATAGCGACACCCATTCCACACCCCATACAGGGTTCTCTGCCACCCTACAGCCGCCTGGGGATGCCTCTGACCCCATCTGCCATTGCCACCTCCATGCAGGGGAGCGGCCCTACCTTCCCTTCCTTCCACATGCCAAGGTACCATCACTACTTCCAGCAAGGGCCCTATGCTGCCATCCAAGGACTGCGTCATCCCTCCGCCGTGATGACACCATTTGTATGACTCTTCCACAAGTGGAGCGTCTGGAACAGAATGTGCCAGTGGGTACGGAAGTACAGGGCGGGGCTGGATGGGTGGGAGGTACAGTGTTGAAGCAGGAACCTGGGGCCAGTTCAGGAGGAGAGTTAGACTCATAACAGAATCTACTATGGACCAGGATTCACCTGTAGTTGAGAGAGAGCTTCTGGGTTCAGGAGAGAATCATTGTAAAGTTCTTTGCCAACCTAAGTCTTGCAAGTAATAACACATCAATTTACCCAGAAAGCTTAATACTATAAGGCAGACCAATCTTAAAGCATATTAATTCTAGTGGCTGAAAATGCTGTGCTAATTCAGTAGTGGTTAAAAGCAATGTGTATAGGTTTTTCTTTCTGTTTTCCACAGGTTAAAAGAATCTCCAGAGAGGCAATACTGACCATATGACTAACTTCAGTCCATTTCTACGTGTGGGAAATGAGAGTCCATAGAGAAATATTTGTAGCACTATAGCTTAAGCATGTTTCATTTCCTTTATGTTAGTTCACTCGGGAAGGAGCTGAGATCGTTCTGATGCATCCTGTTGTGTGGATGAAGATGTGGTGTTGCCTTCACCAGGCTCTTCCTACATTACTGACGGACCTTCGCTCAACCAGCTTGGTGTTGAATCTTGTCTTCTTTCTTCCTGCCCCTCATCCTTGCAGCTACTTGCCAGCAATATAAGAAAAAACATCTTTCAAATACAGTGCTGAAGCAAGACTTGTCTGTGCTCCTGTGTAGAACTGAGGTCTGCATTCTGCCGACCCTCTGCTGAGAGCCTCTGCATGCGATGTGCGACGTGCGATGTGGGGGCTTGCTTTCTCTTGGAGCCACAATAAAAAGATAGCTGCCTTTTTCCAAAGGAATTTCTCTGCCATGGAAGCCAAAGGCCCCTCCAGGTCCCCTTCAGCTTGGGGAGACTTTATGGATGTAAAGGTGCACTGGGCCACATTCTCATTTTGAATAAATCTGCTTTGTTGCTGCTGCCACTGAGATGGGAGGGGATCTGAGAATGACCATTTCAGTGCTCAGAGAACCATGATTTAAATGTACACTTGTGAGCAGCCAGGGGCTGTGGGGCTAATTCATCCTGTTTTCTTACTGTGTTGCATTGAGAGACTCTGCTGCCATTTTTCTAAGTCCCTAATATGCAACTGCATGTTAACTCAGTGACTTCCTGGCTGACACACTGGCAGTTCTTATAAGTAAATTAAAGCTTCCTCCACTTTATTTTCAACTTGTGATATCTCCTTAAGCCTTTAATGCATGTAATGGTAGTTAATTATATTTTAGTTCTATATGGTTCTATATAACCTGTATGGTTGGGTTTTTTTGTTTGTTTTGTTTTGTTTTTTTGAGCAACATGTATTTTAGCATTTACAACCAGCCTAACACATTTGGTCATTTGCAACAGTTTAATTTCCCTGATCATAGAGACTTAATGAAGTTAATAATCTTTCCACTCTAAACATAATGCATCCCAGCCACAGAATGTAATCTGTGTTCTTAGCAAATTTCCCCAAAATTCTAATTTAATTTTTGTATGTCATTTCCATTCTATCCCTTTCTTACTGCAAAAGTATTGAATCTGTTAAAAGAGATGGAAATATTGCTACTGGCAGTAGGCGTATATTTGGGGATAAATGAAATAGACTTATCACATCAGATTCCCACGAGATTTTATTTGGCTGTATTAATGTGAGACTTTTCCGTTTCCACTGTCCTTGCTGGGTTCGCCCAAACTGTAACACAGGGCATCACGGCACATCCTGATCACGTGGTGCTGTTGTCGGATTTTGTGCTTGCTGCCTGCCACCGAATCCCAAAGCTGACTTGCAGAGAAGCATAGCTATGTTGCCAAACATTGCAGAGTCCTGTACCAAACACTACAGTTCAGTGGGAGCTTCTTGTATGTTATACAGTATCCATGGGTAGTTTGCTTTCCAAAAAAGTATGGGTGTGCATTTCTTTAAAAAAGGCAGTTATGAGCAATATTTAAAACAAATACCTGTAGAGCTAGGTTAAAGGTTTAATATTTAATAGTTGGCTTGTTGCCGCTGTTCCTTTAATTCAGAGCTGATGCTTAAAGCAGAAATAACAAAAATGCTATTTTACAAGGCCATCCAGTACCCTGATAAATTCTTCATCTCTTAAAGTCTACTAAAGCGAGTCTGTCTGGATTTTCTTTTCAAAGAGAACAAAAACGATCATTTCAATCCTATTTTGACAGCTCTCTTCAACCACGTTGATGAGTTTTTGGTTAAATACAGTTCTGTACCAGTGTTCCCTGACTGTATCACTTTGTTGTGTTTGCTAAGCCGCTGAGCATGCAATAAGTAAATGACTTAGAGGAGAAAGCAGAGCGTACTCATTTCAGACCTGAATTGTGAATTGGATCTGTATTTTCATTGTTGACATCCCCTGAACCAGAGGAGCAGAAGCTCAAGGGAAATAGAGCTCAACTGAGCCAGTGGCTGTAGCCACGAGGGCAAGAGACACACCCACTGGTGCTTCTGGGCTGTGGGTTGTTGGTTCTGATTAACCTCTCCGGGGAGAGGTTAGTATGTGAAATTCCAAAGTCTGTTTTACCAAGAGTGACTGCTAGAACTAGGGAGTGAGTGGGAACCCCAATCGAATAATAACAACCATGACTTGTAATATATTTGGAACAAACTCAGGGTTTTCCCTCTAAGTTGATTACAGTACCAAAAACTACTGCTGATGTATAGCACTGTTACAGACAGCAGGACCTGCCAGCTCCACTTTCTGGCATTAATTCATAACTAATTAGGTTCCACACTTGTGATTTATTTGTAAGCATTTATCAATATTTCTCAACACAGTGATTCTTTTTACTTAGTAAGTCTTTCCCTGACCTCTGCCAAAGCTTAGCAGAACACAGGTAAATGTACTTAGCTTGAGTCTAAGACACCACTAAAGATTAGACAATGCAGTCCAGCTCATGACTGTGTGTGTGTCGCTGACTCAAGTTTATAGCGCAGTGTCACATGTTTAAGGCCCACCACTCCTACTAGGTGAGCACAGCATACATGGTATTAGGAAGCCTACTGCTAAGACTTTTCATCTCGCCAGCATACTTCGGAGGAGTGAAGCATTTCAAGATCTGCCTCCTCGCACCATGATTCCACCTTGATACTGTCGCTTTATTTCTCCAGCCACTGCCTCAAACAAAAATTAAAACATCCAGGAAACAGCCTTAGATGTGAACCATCATCCTTGCTTCCTGCCTATGGATCTCAGAGACAGCTGTTAGGATATTTACTCTGTTCCTTTGCCACACGGGAGCTTTTTAGTCTGACTAGTTGAGTTATATTGAGGAAAATCACCTTCAAAGTGCATGGAATGACTATACCCCCATTAAAATCACAGAGGTAGCCAGGTATGGTGATGCATGGCTTTAGTCCTCATGTTCTGTTTGAGCCCTGCCTGGGAAACTGAGCAACTTAGCAAGGCACTTTTTCTCAAAATATAAAAAGGGCTGGGGTTCTGGGATGTAGCTTAGCGGCACAGCAGCTGTCTGGCAAGCATGAGGCCCTGAGTTCAATTCCTAGTACAAAACATAAAGGGAGGGTGGCTAGGGATTCACTCAGTGAGAAGGCCCTGGGTTCAGTGCCCACTATTGAAAAATAAAAATAGACAGTTTAGCAATGACTAAGTAAACCAAAGCTGAAACTAACCAGTTCTGTACTGTACAGGGTAATATACTGCAAGAAAACTATTTTGATTCCATCTTCCATTGACGAAATATGGAAAATGATTCTCATTGTCAAATGGGCAAGGGATTGATAATTACTCAAAGAAAACTATGCTCTAAATCTAGAGATTTTCAGCTTGCCCCTCTAGAGAGCTGTACCCAAAAGGAGAGTAGGTTTTATATGAATTTTTATATTGTTTTAGAATGAAAGGAGTTTTTTTGTAAGCCAGCAAAGGAAAGGCTAAAAACTCTTCAAACTTTAGAAAATCATAAAACTCTTTCTTCACTACTTACGCCAGCCACAAAATATCCCAACACTTACCTCTCTGCAGCATGCTTAAATATAGAAAGATTTGTTTATAGATATTTGGTGGGCATATCCACAAGTATTTTTCAGCCCTTTTTTCCTTGTCTGTCCCTCCAATAATTTTAATTCTCACCCTTTTATAAGTGCAGTACCCTGGAAATAAGAAAATAAAAACATTTTTGTGAAACAATACATCTGGACAAAAGTACAATGTGTTGTATTTTACTTCTGATACATTCACATACTGTAGGTTTTGTTTTTAATTTTCAGAGACATAAAGAGCTTTTATTTTCCAAAGGATGAAATCGGAGGCAGCCTATTAGTAGACTGTCACAGGTGTTTGGTTTGCTGTGTCTTCATTTGCTTAACAGATTGTGTGAGAACAGTCACAGTGAAGCGTGTGTGTCAGGGTTGGGGGCCGGGCATGGGAAATGTTTTATGGGAAAAAAAAGTTATAAGCCTCATACTATGAAGTAACAGCTAATGAAGTTCTTTTAAAGTGCAATATATTTATTTCTGCTAGAAATGTATTATCAACCTTATGTAATATTTGAAGCATTACATGTTATTTGTAAACGGCTTAAAATTATATATTACTCCAAATTGTACAGACGTACAAATGTGTGGATCTTAGTATTTTTTTATTAAAAACAGTGTGGTTTTGATATAAACACACATTACACCTTTCAGTATCTTACATACTATGACCTTGGGGCCCATTTTCTTCACCTATAAAAAAAAGAATATGTAGGTGAGATCGAGGGCTTGTGGCAAACTATTTCTGGGTCAGACACAGCGCTGTGGCTTTAGCTTTAAGAACACTTGCAAGCCATGGGCAGACAGGGCCCTGCTCTTGGCCACCCCGTTCTCCTCCACCCAGCCCCTCATCCTTCTATTCCTGCTGAGCCTCCTGCAGCTGGGGCTGCTACACTGAAGACCCTGGGCTCCAGGAAGCAGAAGAGCTTCAGCCCCAGCACTTGGGTGTGCTATAGCGACCTCACAGAGCAGGCTGTCCTGAAATAAGGTTAGCCAAATGTAAATTTCAAATCTTCCTCCCATATGCCAGTCCACCAAAATATTCAGCATTACTGTACCTTTCACTTACAAGCCTCTGCTCTATTACCCTGAAATTTGTGTAGATGTTACAAAATGTATTTAAGTAATCATTTGTTTGGAAGAATCCTAAGCTTACAGAAAAGTTGCAAAAATATGATAAAGAAACTCTACATGCGTTACACAGGCTCCTCAGTGAACAACTTTTCGTCCCATTTGCTTTATCAGGAGCATCGGAAACAAGGCACAGATATGTAATATCTGTGAATTGTCTTTGTAGACTACTGGAGAGTTAGTTGAACCTCTAACTCATTATCTTTAAATAATTCAAAGTTGGGCTGGGGATTTAGCTCAGTGGTTTCAGCACTTGCCTTGCAAGTGCAATGGCCCAGGTTCAATCCCTGGTAACCATGTACAACAACTGGGCATGGAGACTCACGCCCACCAGCAATCAGAACCACATACCACAGTGCCGGGCATGGTGGCTCACACCTGTAATCCCAGCACTCGGGAGGCAGAGGCAGGAAGAGGATTGCTGTGCGTTCAAGGCTGAGCTCAGGGCCAGCCTGGGCTACAAAAGTGAAACCCTGTCTCAAAAAAAAAATTTTTTTTTTCAAAGAATATTTTTCACAAAAACAAGAAGATTCTTATAAATAACCATGATAATGTTAGCAACTTCAGGGAATTTAACAGTGATCCAATATACTTACCCTACCATCTACATCTTAGTGTTGTTAAATGACCAGTCAGTAGTGTCTTCCATAGCAGAGTTTTTTCCTTTAATACAGATCTACCTTAGAATCACACACTGCCCTCACTCACTGTGTTTTTTAGTCTTCTTTAATCTGGTACAGCTCCTCAGCCTGTCTTGCCCAAAGGATTCCTAGTTTTCAGTGGCTTATAATGTATTATTCTTAATTATTTTGATGCCCAAATTGAACTAGATTTGATTGATGAAAGCCCCTTCGTGCCAGCTCGTTTGTCTTGACGTGCACTGATTTACTTGTTTAGCACTTCTGTAGTTTCTGGCGTAGCAGGATATTCCGGGCCCACCTTGTACTTCTGTTTGCCACAGCCTTGAGATCAGCCACTTTTCAAGGAGCCCATGCTCGGGATACTGGGGAAAGGACGCAGAGACCAAGATGAGGTGACAGGTGGCCCACAGGCTGTATTGGTCTCTAGGTCCTTTAAGCCAGCAGCTCCGGAAACCCATCTGAGAAGTACGGACACACAGACACATGCTCACATTCAGTTAGAGACCAGGGGTTTCTGCTGGCGTCTGCAACGGCAGGACACCCCTCACCTCACTTCACTCCGTCTCTCCATCCGCCTCCCCCACAGAGAGCACCCAGCTCCCAACAGCATCGCATATTTATCTGCTTAACTTTATTAAACTCGTTTTAGACAGACATGTTTGAGAGCTCCTCAGATGAGTTCTCTCTTGTTCTCCTGAGTGGCTGTGTGACCCACCTGCCGTTTATCAGTGTTTAAATTTGCGTGCTGTTTAATGGATTTTTCTTCCCATTCTGATTGATTTAGGAAATCCATAAAAATTAATGCGCTCCCAACAACAAGCATATAAAATTAGCAAGTGATTATGGCAAATTTGTAGAATACCAAGTCAGTAATAAGAAAGTCAACTTATCTTCTATATCCCAGTAAGGAACAACTAAAATTGAAGAAAAAAATCATTTATAACAGCACAAAAGAGAAAACTTTAGATACAAATAAATGAAACGTACAAAATCTCATCTTCTCGTCAAATATGAGGAAAACTACAAGACGTTGAAGAAATAAAAAATATCTAAATAAATGGAGAGATATTCTATATTTAGGAAAAGGAAGACTCAATATTGTCAAGGTATCAATTCTTCTGAAGTTGATCTATAGTTTGAGCACGGTGCTAGCAAGTTAATTTTTGGCTATAAGTAAACTTACTCTAAAATTTATGTGGAAAAGCAAAAGACCCAGAACAGCCAAGTCAAATGAAGAACAAAGTCAGGGGACTGCCACTACTCAACATTACCACAGAGATATGGTGATAAAGACATTGTGATATCTGTGACAGAACAAACAAATAAATCAGTGTGACAGAACAGGGAGCCCCAAACAGACCCACATGAATATAATTAACTGATCTTTGACAAAGGAGCACAGGCAACTCCCCAGAAAAACAATAATCGTTTCAACAAATGGTACCAGAACAACAGAATATCCATGAATGAGATAACCCAAGACACAAAATTTACATCTTTGGCAAAAATTAACTAAAAATGCTTCATAGATAGACATAAATACAAAATGTAAAATTATAAACCTGCTGCCAAATAACATAAGGAAATCTAAGTAAGTTCTTAGAATTCAACAATAAGAAAACAAAGGCAAGAGATCTATCTCAGCAGACACTTCACCTAAGAAAGTACGGACGGAAAATAACGGAAAGGATTCTCCACATCATGGGATTAAGTGACTATACATTAAAACAACATGAGATACTACTGCACATCCATCCAAACCATTAGGCCATCAAGGCTGGCCCTGTATTGTAGGTTCCTTTTTATTCAAAATGTCTGTCAGAGGAATAGCCACAGAAAAAGAAAACAGACTAGTTTCTGTCAGAGGACAGAAAGATGGAGAAATGAGACTAACCACTGACGGGCCTGGAGCTTGTCTTAGGAACAGTGGAAATGTGAGCTAAGATAATGATGCAAAAAATATGAACACATTAACATTACAA
>PVIR01018853.1:0-32618 GCA_004026965.1 Petromus typicus | reverse complement strand
GTGTTGCTGAGGAGGCTGCTTTGTTTGCTTGTGGCCACGCTGCCTTGGAAGTGTTTTCCAAACTCCTGAGGTGCCAGCATATGCCCTAGGTGGTAACTGAGTGGGAGGCTGGATGGATACCACAATGCAGTACATAGAAAATGAAGTGAGTCAGACTTGGCCTCTTCCTTTAGGACAGAGCCACTTATGGTGTTCACCCCGGGATGAAGGACAGGAGGCTGTGTCCTTTCCAAGATGCTATCTTCTACACAAACAAAACACTCAGCTCCTGAAAAAATGGTGACTTTTGTTCCTGCTCTCTGATTCCACCAGACTTACGTCATTTCTGAGAGTCACTGCAGGCCCTGCTCCTGAATGGAATCAAGGCTTCCAGGCAGGAAGGAGGCCAATGGTTCTGCTAACCAAGCTCAGATTTTGGGTCAGCCTGTGGGGGTCAGATGTCATTGTATCTGAAACTCAAAGCTTAATTCCTTCAGGGGCTCCTTGAAATATCAGTGGGGAAGAATATCTATGTTTCTCAACGCAGGAATCAGGTGGGCTTGCTGGGTGAGATTTGTCTCTTGGGTACTGAGAGGATGACTTTCAAAGGTCCAAAACCATCGTTACCTTCTCCTTTTTTACAGTAGCAGGTGGGATCAGGGTAATGTGCTCACCAAAGGGATCAGAGAATAAGAGAGCAAGACGAGGCCCCCCTGAGCCATCATGCTCCACATCAACAAACCAACAAGGGGAAGACTGGGAGAAGGAGGTGGAGTGGTGTGATGGGGAGAGCGGATCCAGAGGCTGTGCCGCACCAGATTAATGTTCTTAGACTTTAAGACAGCATCAAGGCTCCATCTCTGTCAGTCTCAGTTTCAACAGTTGATAAACAGGGTTTTGAAAAGCCTAACTTGTAAGGATTATACATAATATCTATTAAAAAAAAAAAAAACAGAACCATCTGGGGAACAGCAAAACCAATAAGTTGAGCGCTTGAGTTTTTTTTCCTTAAGGTTAATTTTTATTTATTTTATTTATTTTTTTTTTTTTGAGACAGGGTCTCACTTTGTAGTTCAGGCTGGCCCTGAGCTCAGCCTCCAACTCACATCACAGCAATCCTCCTGCCCCCGCCTCCCGAGTGCTAGGATTACATGCATGAGCCACCACGCCCGGCACTGTGGTATGTGGTATTGATTGCTGCTGGGCATGAGTCTCCACACCCAGTATTGTATGTGGTTACTGGAGGATTGAACCCTGGCCTTGCACTTGCAAGACAGGTGCCAGAACCACTGAGCTAAATCCCCGGCCCTCCTTAAGGTTAATTTTTTTTTTTCTCGCTTTGTGGTTCAGGCTGGCCCTGAGCTCAGCCTCCAACTCACATCACAGCAATCTTCCTGCCTCTGCCTCCCAAGTGCTGGGATTACAGGTGTGAGCCACCACGCCCGGCACTGTGGTATGTGGTACTGATTGCTGCTGGGGTGAGTCTCCACGCTCAGTATGGTATGTGGTTACCGGGGATCGAACCCGGGTCCTTGGGCTTGCAAGACAGGCACCAGAACCACTGAGCTAACTCCCCGGCCTCCCTTAAGGTTAAATTTTAAAACTCAAAGGACTAACTCTGGTTTTCAGGGTATTTAATTTACCAATGGGTTCCAGGCATGTGTTTTGGGAAATACAGAGGCTCTTCCTTAATTTGGAGTGATGAAGACCCGTTTTGCAAGTTCCTCTGGGGTTTTTCTTCTGCTTAATCTAAGCCTCCATCAGCAGGAGACTTGAGCCTCAAAGCAGAGTATGAATCTCATGCTATATACCAGAGCCTTCTGTGGTGTTTGGAGGAAGATTGACCAGTCATTCTCATGAATAATTTTATAACTGAAAAAAAAGAAAAACAAGAGCTTACCAAAAGATTTTTAAAAGCTCTTTTAAGTCACAAAGTCTTTAACACTGCGATTGGACTAGACGGTTGGCGATTTTATTGGAGAGGTATCGATATATGAGGAATGTTTTTCTGTGCAGGAGAAAAGAGCTATCTAGAGTTGTAAGAATGGCAAAGGAATAGGTCTTTCATTTGTGAAACCAGTTTCTCCAGGACTCGAGAAAATTAAGTTTCTTCTTAAAAGGGAGAAAGAAGCTCTCTAGGACACACTTGTGACCTCAAAGTTTCTGTACTGTTTGATGTTTTAAGGAGGCAACATCTTAAGTAACAGCTGATGATCTATCACATGGCAGACCATCTGGAGATGTTGCCTATTTCTTGAACTTACTAGCTCTGCAGAGAGGTCGAGAAGCATCCCTTTTACATTACAGACAACCTGACTTTCAGAAAGGCAACAACTCTACATCACTCTTGATGCCTGACTCCAAATTATTATCTGATCCCTAGACCATATCTCCCCTACTAGAGCACAGAAAACAGTATTTTCCCCCTTATCTCTTGCTCAGAGCTTCCCAACATGCTTTGCAGTGCAGAATGTAACAATAGTTCACCCTCGAGGGAACAAAAGCCAGGGTAACCTGTTATGTACTGTGGTATTATTTGCATAGCCAAATAAAGCCATCTTGCTACAGATGTAACCTTCGATAATTTATTGATGTAAAAGTGGCCTCAGGTACCAGGTTTTTGGCAGGTGTTAGACTGTCAGAGTACACTGTAGAACATGACATCCATGAATATTTTATGTAGAGAAGAAATGGAAAAATAAACCTTGCAATATATCAGTTCCCAGCCCCGATCTTCATTACTGAAATATGAATCGAACTCGATCTTTGAATTTCATCAACCAAAACTGTGCAAACGGAGCAATCCCTAAATCGGATTTCAGTGGGGAATTGATTTGAGCCCTAATTTTTGTTGAGCACATCAGCTGCTATGTCAGCCTGTACTGTAGTAGCGGGTTAGTGACCTCAGTGATATACTGGAAGCCACAGACTGAACTGTCAATAGGATTGGCGTGGCCCTTTATCCTTCAGCGGCAGAAAATAGAGCCCCATTCAGTAGGTTCATTGTACAGGGATTTGTTGGAGTTTTATTTATGCAGACTTAGAAGCAGTTGGAGATCATCAACATCCAATACGCCCTCTGTCAAATATTTCTCCTCTATTGTTGGGTTATTAAAATATGAGTAGGGGGTTGGGGGAGTCTGTCCTTTCTAGTAGCAAATACTTTTAAAAATAATCAAAAGGATCTTTTTTTTTAATTTGGGATTTTTTTGGCATCTGAGTAGTAGATTTTTGATCCCGAGCCCATCCTCAGCACAGACAGCCAGCCCTCCGCATCTCCAGGGCTTACCTTTCATCACTCGAAGACCAGTGCTGATGTGGCGTGGACCCACTGAAGACCGTAGAATGATATCAGTTCAAAAGTCCTGGATACCTGTGGAGTACTTTGCAAATGATGGCAAGATTCTGGGGGTTTTTTCTGTTGCGCCTCACCAAAGTATCATTGAGTACTCTGCACTGTGATTCCTGCAATTTGCAAGAATTTACCATGGTTTTCAGGTGATCATACTACGTAAGTGCTTCATTTTTATCTCAATTGGTTTGATTCTGTGCTTTCATCATATTTTTGCAATTGGGTCTTAGGTTTACTTGGGGGGGGGTGACATTTTTAAACTGTTTAGTCCCATCTCCTTTGATGAGCTCCTGACCTGGCCTATCCATGTCTTTAACTGATGCTCTCTTCAACTCCGTGAGCCAAACTGCCATCCCACGAGCTATTTAAAACATAGACAGTTTCATCAATGTACTAGTTACTTGATTTAATTTAAATGAATGTCATTCCAGCTTAGTAAACACCATCAAGGGAAATATGGGTGGTTTAGAATAAAGTAAGTTATTTGTATTTTTTCAAATGAGCCCTTAAACATAGCTAAATAAGGAAATGCTCATATGACCCTTAGAAAATTTATTTTTAGATAAAACATGTTTTTATTTTCAGAGACATTTAATTGAGCAAGATTCCTTTAAAAACATCAGTTGAAAGGTGTATTCTTGTTGGTAGCTGGTAAATCTTTTGGTGATATTCTAAAGTTCTAAATTTAGGTTGCATGAGATAGCCTCTCTCTTATAACAGATACTATACTTAAAATGTATTTATTAAAGGTTTAGTTAATAGCACCTTTAACACTAGGAACCAGAATTCAGTGGTTTTTATTTTTTGAGGTATGTAAGTACAAAGAATCTAAACAACTATGGGATTTTACGGATAAACCTAAGTTAAACTTCCATAACTACTTAATTTATAGCCGTATGTGAAAGTAGATGCTGAGAGGTAGTGGTTTCATCATCCTTCATTTCTAAGTTATTTAATCTCTAGGGATAGTCCTTGCTGCAGCCCAAGGATAAGGTGACATTCTTTTTGTGTCTTGTAGCTAAGCAGGCCAAGGCCAAAATTAAAACTCAAATCTTCTAATTTTGGCCTAAATTTCTCTCCATTGTTATGCCTCTTTTGAATGTTCTGCTTTGGCACTGGTATCTAATTGAATAAATCAGACACTAATATCTGGTTTACTAAGTTTTGGAGAAAATAAAAGCATACCTTCTCCCCTACTCACTGATAACTGAGTTTATAGCACAGACTTCTGCAGTACTTGGTAGATCAGGACAAAGAAAGTCTTGAGTTATTACAAAAGATCATGAACGTAGGTTTGGAAGCCATGTTTATTGGGTTTTTTCCTGGGGGGGGGGAGGGGACGTCCAAATTTCAAATCCACTTTTATCTTTTACCCATAAACTTGGGAACACTGATCAGATATGGGTCCTATTTTTTTTTTGGCCCAGAAATATGATTATTTAGCTATATTATCTCAGTAAAGGCAAGAGTCCTTGCTGAAATTAACTGCTTGATTCAGAAAATAATCAATACTGAAACATGTCAATCACCACTAGTCTCCAACCCCCAGCATTATTCAGAATTAGAGTGAAGGCACTGAGAGACTGTCCTTTAAGTGTCAATATAATAATAATATTAATTACCATTTACTGAATGCCCGTGCAGGAGCTGACGAAGTGCTTTACATACATTACATTCTAATCCCCTAGCTGGTGGTTCAAAATCTACATTATTGTCCTTATTCTAAAGATAAAGATAAGCAACTTGCCCAAGGCCACACAGCTAGTAAGTCCTAGGGCCAATGATTCAATCCAAGCCTGTCTTTCTGAAGTCTTTTCACTTCTCCCTGTAAGACAAAGTAATGAATGTGTGAAAATGTACCGAGAAATGACACTGAGAACACATTACTAATAAAACACACGATGGCTTTGAAATCATGGCCCCAAGGAAGGTGCCAGGAGAGAGACATTTGTGAGAGAGTCTAAAGACTTGATTTCCTGCACAGCTGTGTCCCAAATCCCACGGCTTTGCTTTTTCCCACCCCACACCTGCCAGAACGGAACTGGCTCATTCTCACTATTGAGTTTGCTCCTCCTTGTTCAACGTAGGGTTCCATCTAGAAGCAAAGTCTGAGAATTCCTTCAGCATCTAGTGACAGAGCAGGAGCAGCCAATCAGCACCCACCAGGCAGTTGCAGACTGGAGAATGACCAGCAGGGCAGTGCTGGCCGCGCGTCAGCATGCCTTCTTCTCATATGCGCGGCCTTGAGGCACTGTGCAGAGATTCAGCACAGAGCACAGGGCTTCCCACCAATGTGGAATCAGACTTCACACCCATCACCAGAGTCTCCCTAGGCCTCCAGGCTGTACCCCAGCAGGGGTGAGGGCATCCTGAGAAAGGGGTTTTGCAACTTGTGCCCGGTGTCCCTGAGTGACTACATGAGCCCATCTCTGCACCTGTAGTTCCGCAGGCCCCATCCACAGTGGAGCACATACTGCTTCCTCCTAACTCACTTTCCCTCAGTCTTCTCCATTGACACCTGCATCTGCTGTGGGGCTTGGCTTAGCTGCTATCTCCTCTGGCTCTCAAAACTGAATTCAGTGGTTTCCCATGTGTCCCTTTAGCACCCCAGTGCCAGCTCACTTGCTGTGATTATCTCTGATCTGAGATGACATTTGAATTTCTCCTTATCTCTGAAAAGACTGGGGTCACCTGAGGCAGGAACATAGAGATAATCTTGCCTCTATCTGTGCACATGGACACTGAGCAAGACACAACTCAGTTTTGAAAAGAGAAAACCATCTCGTTGAGTAGCTCTGAATATTAACTGCAATAATAAATGTAAGATACTTCAGATAGTGCTTCGTTAATAATAAATGGGTAATAAAAGTTACAAATATTCTATTCATTTGCTGTACCACATTTGCTCCTAGAGTGCCCACTTAATGAATATATTTGGAATACAGACTGTACTAGAGAGCAACTGACCACATTTAGTATACACTTGCATGTCCACGTCTCACAAGGGTTTCAGGTCATTTTTTTCTGGTTATTATTCTTATTAATTCTTGTTAGTGCTAAACACATAAACGTCATTTCAACAGCCTCCCCCCCTTTCTGCTGTAAAATAGTAGAAGAAAAAACAGCAAAACATAGAGAAGCCATAATTGGACATCAGACCTAAAGTCTGCCCAACTCGCAGAGGACATATCAACAAGGCCATCCTTACACATGTCAGCTGGACCACAGGGACCAAAGCCCTGGGAACCACCATCTTTATTTACTGTGTCGGGGCTAATAATGTAGAGATCTATCAGTCATCCACACTCAGCACCTGAATGAGGAAGGCTTGTACATATCCAAAGGCTTCGTTAAGCCCAGCTTCATTACGAACCCATCCCTCTTAGTAATTCACCAGTTTGATCTTAATTAGTAACACCAGAAGGAATGCAGAAAGGCTACTCTCCCTTACCTAACTTCTGAAAGAAGCCCTCTTGTGATAGTATTTTTCAAGATGAATTTTTTGCATTAACCATGCTACTGGTGATGTATACATTATTGTGTGCCTCTCTGTCCTGTCCTCTTTTGAGCTGAAATGACTAAAACACCCAGACCTGAGCACACCCGGCATTTCACTTACGTTAGTTCCCTCCTACACTTGCAGGGCACCTCCTATTCCTCCAATGTCAGGCACTGTGCAAAGTTCTGGGAACTCCTCAGTGTGCTCTGGTCCAGAGGGACCCAGCGAGGAACTGAACTTCCCTCCAGATGCAGCACAGGTTAGGATTAGGCTGTAATCTGCCTTGGGTTCATTTTTGCTATTGTGGAGCAGCTGGTTTCTTGGTGTTTCTCTGTTGCTTTCTTGCCTCGGCACCATGTCTCCTGACAGGCAAGATCCACTCTGCTGCTAGAAGCTACGACTACCAAATCCCTGAAGGGGAGGTTGGTGATGTCCAGAGCCTCTCCATAGCACAGTACCAACCTGAAGGGCCGTGCAGGCCCTGGTTTACTCTTTCCTAGCATCTGAGAGTTGAGTTCCTGCTCTTCCTAATACTATATGCAGCATCAGATCTGGAGTCAAAGACTTGGTCTCCAAACTTGATCCTACTGCACTCTAGCTGCAAGGCCTTCACACTGCATTCAGACTCAACATGCTTTTTTATTTTTAACCTGCAAGTGAGGTTAATATCTATATCATGTGTTTCCTGTGAAGGTTAGAGAATATTACATATGAGAACACCTTATAAACAGCCATGTACCCAAAATTAAATTGTAAACAGTAAAATATTAAAACTGTACATTGAGTTGTTCATCATCATCTGCAATGACCTCTAGAGGAGTTATATGGATACAGTGACCTAGTACAATTTTGTAGAAATTCAAATGCTTGGGTCACCAGAGTTTAAACTTCTCAATCTCAGAGAAAGACCTTGACTTAATGATGTGTGTTTGTTTAAATATAAATACAACAGTCCGTGAAAAAGCAATGTCACTTTCTTGAATGCAACAAACTGTCTTTTTCATAAGCTTAGATTTGGAAATGAAAAAAATATTAAATAAAAAAGGAGACCTTAACCCATCATCTTTTTTTTTCTTGTCTCCTTCTGGTTGTAATGTAGCTGAATTGGGGAAAAAGTAGAGAATGTTCTCTTTCAACAGTTCATTCTGTAAATGACAATATGCACAGCAGCTAACATTTCATTCAACCAACACTTAATAAAGCTTTGTTTTGTGGTTACTGTGCTATTTATCTAGCTTTAGTCTTCCAGTTATCAAATGAAGACTTTTGTATTTATTAATTCACAAACATCAAAGTGTCAGTCTATAAAGACAAAATAACAAAATTAAAACATAGTCTCAGATATGGAAAAGTGATTAAGGGATGATCCCTGTCTTTAAGGCACGTATCATTTGGTTGGGGAGCAAGACAGGTAAACTACTCAGTATAGAACATGCCAAAGCAAAACAAAAGATAAATATAACTCCAAAGCCACAGTTTGTTGTATAGTAAGAAGTGATTGTGGTTAGAGCATTTGGGAGATAGGGAGGGAGGAGTAGGAGACTCTGTTTTGTGAGAAAATTAAACAGAAATTCCCATTTTAGCCCTCTGTCCTAGGTGAGTGATTTTTTATCTTGTTTCAAGAAACAATAGAATTCTGGGATTTAGAACAAGTGAAAAAGAGTTCCTGGCCTGGAGACGCCTTGGCTGACCTGGGTGGGGTACAGAGAATCTACATAGTGAAGGACTAGGGACAAGTTGGGGTGCAGTGAGACCTGTGTGAATGTGGGGTTAATTGGTTGTCGTCACACTCAAAGAAGGGGTGGACTTTATTCATGTCCCAAAGAGCACTGGGGGAAGCATTGTGACAGTTCAAGGGATGGTAGCTCTGGAGCTAATTCAAAGACTGGATCACAGATTTTTTTTTTAAAGTCAGCATTGTGAAATCATGTGTGATTGCGGATACCATGCCTGAAGAAGCTGAGTACAGACTGTCAAGGCCCTAGAAAACCAGTGGGAAGTTTGTGGTCCCCGATTGATGAGCCTGATTGGTAGAGGATTGATGATCCTCGTGTCAGCATTTGATTCCTGTGCCTTGATTCTGAACCAGCTCAGGCTACATTATACTTTATACAGATGGACAGGAAAACATAAGCCATCCACCTCAATAGCTTTGTATCCAAATCAAATAATATTTAGATCAGATCATTGATAGTATAGTTGTAATAATAATTATATAAATATTGGGAGTAATAATAGTATAGTATATTTTATCTATAGGTTTTCACTTATAAAGGTCGAGAATAGATTATCTTATTTACCAATAGTATTTTCTATCTTTTGAATTCAAATTCAAGCCCCCCTTGCTTCAAGAAGCATCATCATGTCCAAAAAAGCAGAAAAAACCTCCCCCCCCCCCCGCATTCTCTGGGCTTCCAGAGAAGAGTTCTGGGCTTTAAATTGAGCTGGGACCCCTCTGTTCTTAGGCAGAAAGAGAGAGTCATGGAAGTTTACAGATAGCAGTTCATGCCAAGAATGTAGGTCAAGACCATCAGCAAGAAAGCTCCGGAGCTCACCAGCATCCGGGTGGGGCGGCATCTGCTGGGGGCTCGACAGGTGTGGTATATGGGTGGAAACGTACTGCAGCACCTTATTTTTTCAGGCCAAAGAGCAAACTGGAGATGATGTTGATAACTGTCATTTAAAAATGCTTCTCTCTCATTCAGTGTGACTTAGCAATAGTGATTATTATTGTAACCACACAAAGGAACAGAGAAAGGTTTTCTCGCTGTTCCAGCTGCTAATTTTGTGATCTTGAGAAAATCTGCTCACCCTCAGTTTTCCCATCTGTGAGATGAAAATGATGATGTCTCCCTCACAAAGCTGTAAGGAATCCAATTGATTAGCCCCAGGGTAGCACTGAGGATGGGCCCACCTTGTAATAAATTTCAAATCATTTACTGAATACTGGTTACAGAAAAGGGTTGGAGAATAGTACAAAGCTGTACAAATCAAACCCTCACCATTATTAAATATGACAACCATTTTGCATAAATGCAAGTAACATATTTGAGTACCCTCACTAGATATAAATTATTACAATCTGTATATGACCATGACATTGGTCATATTGGATGTAATTCTTCACAGTACTGATACTCTTTAATTCCTCTTTTTCTGTTGAGGATATCATAGATCTTAACTAAGTCAAGAATTATAAAATTTGCACATGTAGAGGCTTTTGCTTACAGTTCTAGCACTCAGGAGGCCGGAGCCAGAAACAAGGAGTTTCAGGCCAGCCTAGGCTACGTAATAAGACTCGACGCAAAACACAAACAAACAAACAAAAAACATATAAAACTCACAAGTAATTGCGTTTAATGGTAACTTTTAAAAAGAAAGTTCTCCCAAAATATAGGATAGTTCTTTTTAAAATTTCAAATCACACAGTGTTCTCTTCACTCATCTTTTACTCAGCGTTGATGCTCAGATGTGATATCCGGGCCTGGCAGGTTGGGAACCTGCAGCTCCAAACCTCCAGCACCAGCTGTTGTCACACCTGTTAGCCCATCTTCCCTGGGGCCAGGTGTCTCCTTCAGTCTCTGTCACATGGGGTCGGGTCACTCTCCTGGTTTTGTCACCCAGCTGTGGCCTCCAGGCCAGGTAGGCTGGGCTCATTTTTGGGTTTTGTGTCTCACTTCATTTGAAAAATGTAAAAGGGGAAGGAAGTGGACACAGTGGGTCCAGGGCAGGGCAAAGAAGACGGATAAGAGATATTGGCCCATAATTGCACTAAATAACATGCTGTTTGCTGAGTGGCCATGAGGAAAGACTTCAGGGAAAGCTGAATGGGGCCTGGGGAGATGGGGAGAAGAGAATCCCTGGCTCTGTTACTGCTCAGCCAAAATTACTCCTCTAAAACACCCCCCCCCCAGGCTCTTCTCCACGTGCAGATCTCTGGGGTGTCAAGGAGAAGAAGAATTAATGTGACAGATTTAAACCCTGTACCTGTCATTCGTTTAAGGAAATTGACACCATTTACATAACCAGCATGTGCACATTAAGACAGAAAAATATTTTGTAAATAATCTGAACTCATGATTATTCCAGTAAGTATTCCCCCCTTTGCCTCTGACAAAAGAAGAAAAGGAATACATTTCATTTACACAAATCTTTTTTTTTTCCTTTTTGCTTAGTGATCATAATAATGGTCAAAAGCAATTATGGTTATTCTTCATTCTAGTTAAGTCTGGGATGCAACTTCAGGTTTAAAAGACATGAATGAATCTCTCAATGTGAGAAAGACTGAGGAGAGAAATACTGGAGAGAGGGTGGAAGGGGGATTTCAGGACTGGGTTTGATAGTCACTCAGCCACTCCATGTGATCTATTGCTCCATACCTCAGTTATTCTGCCTTTTAAATGGGGGTGGCTGTCTTGGAGCTTCGAGGACTAGTTAACACCAATCCTGAGCTCTGTGCCTGGTCTTCTCCCTGGGACACATTTCATAAATCATCCTTGCTTCAGAGAAGCAGAGGGAAGCTGGCACGAATTCAGTTGGAATAAATATGTCACCATCTCAGAACTTCAAACATGCAGCAGGTAATTTTTTAAAATATGAAAACCCATGCCACTATCAGTTTAGGAGAGCGTCCCACACAGAGACCATGATGTTTTTACTGGCTAGCTTTTAAAATTGAATTTAGTTGGCAATTATTTGACTTTGGATGATGAAAAGGATATATTTGGTCAAGTTGGGCAATTTGGGAAGCGCAGCCCTTTGTTTCAGAGCCCCAGTTGGGATCCTTGAAGAGATCACCCCAGTCAGAAACTTCTGACAGCGGCACAAAGCCGGCTGTGACGCTAGAGAAACCTTGCAGTCAGCCTCTTTCACCTGCACAAAAAATGTTTCAAGGGTAACTAGGGAGTACACGAGAGCAATCACACATTGTGTGACACACATTTTCAATTCTTCCATTTCCAAATGAGAGCACCCTAATATTTGGATAATATGTAATAAGCACCGGGGTCCTTTGAAGCAGACATTGGCAGAGGTCGGTAAGTATTATTCAAAAAATCATCCTCAAAGAAGTAAATGAAGGGCACTGAGGCTGAGGCTCCATATTTGCAAATGAGACTGTATTAAGAAGTTGACCTGCTCAGGTAACGTTACCAAGGTCTAAGTTGTGAGTAGACCACTCCGTGGCCCGAGCCTCTTACTGAAAGACTGGGGCAGCATGCTCGCCTCCTGTGTGGCACCAACATGGGGGAATCCAGGAGCTACTTTCTGTGTGCCCAGGTTGTAAATGGAGAGTCAGAGCCTACTGTAGGCTTAACGGAGCATTCTGCAGAAAAAGCCATCGGACGCGGCTCATTGAAGCCGCCCAGAGTGTAAAATGCCACCAAGACTGTGGCAAAATCAAACGGAATCCGCATTGCCAAGTCACAAGGGGAAGAAAGACAGTAATAATAACAGTGCCTTATTCTTGGGGAGCCCACGACACACCAGTCACAATTAAGCTTGTATTTCCTTTTGTTTTTATGACCACTCAGAGTGAAAAGATCTATTTTTCTTCTTTTATAGACGTGGAAGCTAAAGCTTGTTTGCCCAATGTCATAGCTAATCACAGGCAAAGTTACAGTTTGAGCTCAAATGTACCTGGCTATACAGCCTCTGCTCATTATACACCTATAAGAATATGATAACAGGGCCGGGGAGTTAGCTCAGTGGTTCTGGCACCTGTCTTGCAAGCACAAGGACCCGGGTTCGATTCCCCAGCAACCACATAACAATACTGGGTGTGGAGACCCACACCCAGCAGCAACCAGTACCACATACCACAGTGCCAGGCGTGGTGTCTCACGCCTGTAATCCCAGCACTCGGGAGGCATAGGCAGGAGGATTGTGATGTGAGTTGGAGGCTGAGCTCAGGGCCAGCCTGAACCACAAAAGCGAGACCCTGTCTCAAAAAACCTAAAAAAAATAAAAATAAAAAGAATATGATAACAAAGTGAAATGTATAAGTACACGCTCTCCCCCTGAGGCCAATGGTTCTTGATTACCTTGTAGAGTTCAGCTGGCTAGTGAGGTGCCCCCTAACTTTAAAGAGATCTCTAAATAAACTTTGCTGTTTTTTTCCAAATTTTTCTGATGACCCACTCCATTTCTGTGGGATATACTTTAAATGCAGTATAACCTGTCGTTCTCTACCTTTCTCCTTAAGTGCTATTTTGAAAATATGCTGTATATTTTTTTGTTTTTTAAACCATTTTTTTAGTGTGTGTGTGGGGGGGCTGAGGATTGAACCCAGGGCCTTGTATAACATAAGCAAGTGAGTTATATTCTCTGGCCTCCTAGAACTATTTCCTCTTCAGAGCTAAGGATGTGTTGAATTTTAGGGGAAGTTGTACTAAAGTGTTTGTGGTAAATAATGACATACGTGAGGCAGAAGTCTATCCATCTCTGCCTATTGCATTGAGAGGTCTGTGGCTCCTGTCTGGTGGGCAGCTCTGGCATCTGTAATACCTTTTCCTAAGGTTGCTCCAGCTAGCACCAATTCACAGGCAATAGGAAGTGTGAAAAGGTAAATGTGTTGCAAGTGGGGTCGTCCTTAAGTATTCAACCCAAGAGGGGTGTTATGATGTCAGTTTTCATCCCATGGCCCTCACATGGCCTGGCAGGCAAGCCTCTTTGCAAGACAATCTAGAAAATGTAAACTCTGAACAGTTCACTGCCCCAATGGTCTTTCAATATGAAACAGAAAAGCAAGAGGGAAAGCTAAGGACAAGTAACAACCCTGCCAAAGTCTGGTTCTGACTTGTAACCAAGACCATGGCAGTATTTATTACTAAGTCATAAATGTACAACTTCTAAGCAGGGAGCTGCATGCCAAGAATCTTTGAATTACAAACCAATGACACTAAAACAATAAAAATTCAACTTTGTCTTGTGTGCTCCTGGGACACTTATGCTCTCTTATTGGCAAAATATTTGCCTCAGACTGGTTGGTTAGATTGGCAGTAAATAAAAATAAAGCTATTAAGGCAAGAGCTGAAAGATATGACAGTTGCCTCCTAACTTGGATGAATATTATATTAAGATCTATATATTCCATGAAGTTGGGATTCATGTGGAATCCATCCAATCCCATGTTCTCATAGGCAAGGAGATTCGAGCTCAGCGTAGTTAAAGAACTTCTCCAAAATGTCAGAGCAAATTGATGGGAAAGTATGTTGCCAAAGGGTTTGATCTGGAACGGTGCTTACTCAATGCAAGTCAAATGGATGAATGTTTGAACCCTGAATAAGTGCAACTGGTAGAATAAGAAGTCAGAGAGAAGATGGTAAAGAAAGAAACTATCATTGATGAGTAAACAGATAAATGGACAATTTCAAAATCATGTGGCAGGCATTAAATTTTAGGAGATTTATCTTTTAAATGGGCTATCTTACAATGGGGCATTTCTGTGTCGTTTTCCCTGGGAATTGTTTGGCTTTGCCTATAAGCACATCAGGATGAGAGTGTGCAGTCTCCCTCAGCTAAAGCTCTGCTTATTCCAGGGCCCAATCAGGTCAGGTGATGTACCTTGAAAACCATGAGCACAGTCTTCAAAAGAAGCCTCGCACAACTCTTTGAAAATGTATTTTTCCTATTATTAAGACAGGGCACTCTCTTGCTGAGCTGTTTTTCCCTCTACCTCGAGAAGTGTTTCATGAGTCACCTGTGCTCAGCCTGACAGCAGAGCAGTTCAGAAGGTCATAGCCTTCTTCCTGGCTCTGAAAACCTACCAATGCCTGGAAGGAAGGCTCTTGTTTCATTGGAAGAAAGCTAATTAGGCTAAGAGGTACATTAATGAGCTCTGTGGTCCTCTATACACAATATATAAGGAAGACCAGAAAGAATAACAAGGAGAAAGAAGTCAAAACACATAATGAAAGCCTTAGAAAGTTGAGTTTCCACACATAAAACTATCTGAAGAAAACCAGAGAGAAAAATTAATTTGCTTCTTCAATCCTTAGAGCACTGATACCCAACCTTGGTTTTGTGACTCTCCAGGATGTCCCCAATTATTTCAACGAATGTCATGAAATGTTCCAAAGAATTCTCAAGATGAAATTAGTTTCATTTCATTTAAAAATAGATGGCTAGTGGCTCTTTCAGGGGAAAGGGATCAAATGACAAGCGACTGGCTGCCACCAGCCCACAAAGGTGGTAGAGCACCATGTTAGGGCTGAGGAAAGCTGTGTCGGCCATTTTGGAATCAAAATCTTAAATGCTTATTTAGACATTTTTATTCCCTGAATCCCTCGACACTTCTGTTTTAGATCTAAAGTAATAACAACGGTGGTATTTTTCAGATCCTTACTTCACAAATTGACCACACACGGGGGAGTGGAATGAATTGGAAAGAGGTTGAAAATCAAGTGATCCCACCATAGAAACTGGCTTGTAGAAGGACTTCAGCTGCTTCTTGTACTCAGTGAGCATAATAGTAACTATGAACTCCTTCAGATGCCGTCCCTGTACACCCTGTAACACTGAGGCTGCCTCAGAGTATCTATTGCAATGAAGATACTTTTCCTAAAAGCTACTCACCTTTGAAGTGGAGGAACAGTGGCAGTGGTAGCCCTGTGTGATGGTGCCAGCCCGAGCATGGAGGATGAGCACATCAGCCAACCAGGAAGACTGGCAGAAATCCCATCTTGCCTTGTCAACAACAGAGCCTGGTCTGTAGAGGTACGAGCCTGGCTAAGCTGCTCTGCACGCACTTCCTGAGACTGAGATACCAATACAGATGTGCTTTTCTAGCAGCCAGAGACTGAATGCATCAGAATGGAACTTCAAGGTCAAACTCATTCCCAAGAAATGTGGAAACTGAGACTAGGAGAGATGAGTTGGCTTATGGCTCCCCCCTTCCCAAAAAGAGCAGGTCAGGGACCACATTTTCATAGTCAGCCAACTTGCTGTCCTCTGTCTTGTAGAATATACAAGATTCAACATTAGAGGGAAAACTGGATTTTAGTAACCTTAACAGCTTCCCCTGCTTTATTTTTCACAGACACAGATCTCAAATCTCATTCCATTTTCAAATGGAGAAATTGATTGCCTGAAGAGTAAAGTCTACTAACAACCCCAAACCTTTGAGGTAATGAGTTCTGTGTTCTAGTGAGCCTTGAAGTCATAGTAGTAGTGGATAATTATAATGAAACATGTACATAAAGATAAATCATAAAGAGAAGTCTAGAACTAAGAGGTGATTATGCACTTAGAGGTAAAACTCTATTCAGTCTTTACCTGAAATCTCACTGTGGCAAGAAGACCACTGTGGTCCTTTAAAAGGACACAGTAACTCAAGTCAGCAGCAAAAACTGTGATACTAAATAACAGTTCATAAGTTATTTGTTTGGAACAAATTTCATGGTTCTATTTCATGCTATTTTATTGTCCAGTATGTTTTAGAATTGTATCAATGCATAAATATTTACACCCCTACTCCAGTTGAACCATTTCAGAACCATTTCAGGCAGCCCATTTGCCACAAAAATCCTTCTCTAGCACATTCCAGCCCGGAAGCCTCCGCCGGACCGCACGATGTGCAGCCACCACCGATGAGAGAAAAAGAAGAGCAGGATTCACACCTGAGAGACGCGCCGCGCTAAATCAAAGTCTGCTGAGTAATAATAACAACCACACGCTCCCTCCACACCGACACAATCGCCAAACTCCTGAGGCTTTCCCCCAGATACTGTTTACACGCCAGACAAGAGGCCGTGGTCACGAGGAGTTTTAGCTGTGTTCAGTGCAAATACAGCACCGTGGGCAAAATAAACAACAGAACAGGAGAGGAGAGTGCAGACGAGCAGCCGACCCGCACATTTCTGAGTCAAACGCCCCAGGTATGGAAGTGCCTGAGAGGTGAAAAGGTCACACGTCAGCCACCTTTGTCCTCTCCCCTTAGAAGGGGACTTGCAGCAGGTGTTGGAGCGAATTTACTCTTCAAGGAAGAAGCTGTATCCTCCAAGCCACCCAAATTGCTAGAATGGAGGGTCTACTTAAATCAACAGCTGACTAATCCCCAGTCACAAACACAGCTCTTGGGTGTCACAGACTGACCTGCCGAGGACCCAGGGAAGGTAAGGGTCGAGAATAAACGTGCTGCTCTGGTCTGGGCTCTGAACCTCTGGAACACTGGGAGTTCAACTACATTTAATTGATTTCTCAATGTTTTGGTTATGTTTGACTTTTTAGCCATGCCATTGGGAGTAGCATAGCAGTATTTCTGAGCTATATTTAGCACCAGTTCAGAATCCATGACATGGGAATCAAGTGATTCCAGAATTTTTCTCTTTCTTACATCCCAGGTACCTACTTCCAAGGGGAAGTAAAAATTATTTCGGCTTTCAGAGAACATAGCAAAAATCACATACTCAAAATTAAATGATAAGTTTCTTTTCTACCTAACAATCCATGTGCCTTCAGACACATTATACAATTTTAAAAATTAATTTGACTTGTGCCTTTTATACATACATTATGATCACATTCAAGACTGAGAATGTATCATTTTATTTTACTTTGTTTTTATTTATATTTATGAAAAACAGATGGGGATTTAAAGACTGGTCTGCCATTTACTGTGACTCAGAAAAATATTTAATGTCTTTGAATCTGTAAAATAGAGTTAAGAATACCGTGGCTGGAAAGTGATAAGGTCTGAGGTATAGACAGGACACAGCTATAGCTGTTCAATAAATGGTAACTACTGTTGACACCTCATTTTAGACTTCAGTGGTTCTGAGCTTGTCCAGTTTCCAATACTATTTAAACTATATTTCAGGTAAATTCTGGTTATAAAAATATGTCCATGAGAAATTTTCTAATGCTTTTTCAATCACCCCTTTGGACTTTTAGTCATGTGACATAGAGAATGTATGTGTGTGTGTGTGTGTGTGTGTGTGTGTGTGTGTAGTAAAACATGTGAAGCAAGCATTCACTTTTAAAGATTCAAAAACCACCAAGAGCATTAAGTCATTTTGAGAATTTTTAACATTAAGAAAATTGTTAGTACTTACTATTGAATCTTCCTGATTTTATTGCTCCATTTCTGGAAGATAACAGACAAAGATATTAAAGCAGTGTTTCTACCTATGTTGCCAGGATCAGGAAGGGTGGAAGATGTGAGGGGATGACACCAAAGCTAGGGCTTCTTACCCCCCGATCCCGCTATGCCCAGATGTCACAGGGAGTTTAGTTTGAATTCCATTGTCTCTTTGGGAGCCATTTTTTCTCTGTGGTTTAATAAATTTTAATAGAATGCCATTTATTAGCACTTTGCAAATTTAAGTATAGTGGGGAAAGTTGCTTTAAAAAAAAATAGTCACTGAGTTATCTGGAAAACAGAAAGTAAGAAACTCAGATTTCACAGAAGACTGACATTAATGGTTGGTTATACCTCCCTTAAGAACTTAATAATGTTGATGAGTAAAAATGGAAAGCACATAAAAGAAAACATTTTAGAAAGTAAACAGTGGTTGACAGAGGCCCCCTTCCCTGTCTAGTAACCTAAGAGGGCTCTCATAAATCACCAATAAATGTCCACACAAGCAGCTATCAGAGAAGAAAGTTCTAGGTAATAACGTTGACTTGCTGTGTTCAAGGAATACAAAATTTCCTAGCAATGGAACACCATGCAAGTTTCTCATATAAAGTTGACAAATGCTAAAGTAAAAAATATAAAGTTAAAAAAATTTCTGAAGTGAAACGTGTAAATGTTGGAAATGAGGCTCATGTCTTACCTAATTTTAATGTTAAAAATGCAAAGAAATGGTAATTTCAAGTTTGTGCATTAAAAGACAAAAACAAATCAATATTTAATGCTACAGTTAAGTTTGTGTGTTGTTTTGTAATTATATTTTGTGGCTGCTAATTACCATGTTATATATAACATAACATATGATAACATAAATGTCCTTTTGGCTCCTTCAATGCCTTCATGAAAAAAGTTTTTTTTTTAAGATTCCAACACCTCTGGAAATAATCATAATTCACATAATTTGTCTTTGATGCTACTTGAGACACGAGCCTTGAGGTGATAAAACTATCTCAGTAATAAACAAAGACGCGTCTTATCAGCAGGCGCAGGAGTTACAGGTGTGGGTTTGGGGAGCTTGTAATGAAAACAAATCCCCTGAGGAAATCAGGGGGCTCTGAAAAGCTGACAGGCTGGGCTTTTTAAAGTATTGGTTATATTATTAACAAGACGATGCTGCTACAGCTTGACATGGTGCTAAATAAAGTCCTTAGCAATGGAGAGAGGAACCTTTTCACATTCTGTTTTCCATCTATTGCTCTCTCACATGGGTGTGTACGTGTGTGCATGTACAAACACACACACACACACACACACACACACACACACACACACACACCAGTGTATCTTGTCTTTAGTCCTGCCGGTCCTGCCTGTGAGCTTCAAGCTTCATATATCGTAAAGGTGTGTGCGATTGAAGACAGACATTTTTACTGGGAGTTTACAGCCTCAACAGAGGGAACCGTAGGCCCTCCAGGTGTCCTTGATGTCCAGACACAAAGGGCTGTGCTGAGACAAGATCCCTGGAGTGGGCAGAGGTAGCAGCCTGTCAACCCCAGCTCTAAGTTCACTGGCAAGGTGGACTCGGTGATTGATTATTCTCTCTGCCTCTGTTTCACACAAACCACCTGGGGTGGCAGAGGCTAGATTATTTCTCAAAGTCCTTGTCCATAGGTAGGAGTCTATGATCCCAGTATTTGCATTATCCTTCATATTTTATTGGTCATTTCCCATAATAAAGAGAAAGTTATTTCTTAAATGTCTAGAAGCCAAAGAGTGGGATTGACAGTCTCATAACTGCTTTGAGTGATTTATTCCTTTCATCTTTATTAATTAAAGATTCGGAAGTCTCAGGGTACAGCTCAGTGGTAGAGTGCTTATCTAGCATGAGTAAAATCTTAGGTTTGATCTCTACTACCTGGAAAAAATAAGAGTTAAAGATTATCTTAAAAAATAAAGTTAGACAAAAGATGCCTTTAGATTTCCCTGTTTTAAAAAACCAAAAATTGGTAGTGGTATTTTGGTTCCACGTTGCTTATTTGTTCATTTACTACTGTATAATATAATTCATGTTTTTCAAATTTCATGACAAGTCCTCCTAAGCCATGGAGATTTTTTAACACAAATGATCATAGCTGTCATATTTTGGTAATATGCACTGTGGTTTAGAAACCATGCTTCTGTGTAGGAACACGTACCTTACCTGCTGTTCTGCCTTGTTGAGAGGAAGAGGCAGTACTTATGGTGGCCTCTGACCAGTGGGAAAACTGAAGCTCAGAGGAACTGGGAATCGGCAACTGGGCCTGAACTCATACATTCAACTAGAGCTGGTTCTTGTGCAACTGTTACTGTGATTAAACTGAACTGGAGTCAAAGCCGTCACTGTGCACTGAGTGACATTTCATCAGTGTTGAGAAGTTTATTTCACTTCCACATTGTCTTGGATTCCTTGGGGTACTAATTCAGAAGGTGGGAGTAATAACATATTGACAAGTAACATAGCACATAAGAAATAATTTTAAAATGAAAGGAGAAGCCAGGTATGGTAGTGTGTACCTATAATCCCAGCTAGTCTGAAAGCTGAGGCAGAAAGATCACAATTTTGAGGACGGCTTGGGGAATGGGCGATTTAGGGGGGTCTTATTTCCAAATAAAATAGAAAAGATGTAGGTGGCCTCATGGAAGAGCACTTGCTCACCAATATGAGGCCCTGGGCCTAATTTCCAGCACAGAATGTGGGTGGAGGTGAGAGAGAGAGAGAGGCAAAGAAATAAAACACTGCTTTGAAATTCTGGAGCCGCTGCTTCTCAGTTCTAAAGTCTGCTTCCACACGTGAGAAGGACTGAGGCCGAACACTAGAGCTACGCAGACCGTGTCAGCAGCCTGGATCTGCTTCTTCCTGGCCCTCACACGTCTGTGACACACCCTTACAGCCCCTGTGTTACATACGCACTTGGAGCTAACATGAGTATTAACTTCCAAGGTGCTTGTAAGCATCAGAAATAATGACATAAATCACCTCTAATGACTGCCTAGCACACACAAGCAATTCATAAACAGTGGCTGTTGTTCACGGGATTCATTTTCTCTCAGACTGTTATTAGGTCAAGTGTAGAATGTACATTCTAGTATTTAATATATGGAAACTAATGTAAAGACATGGAGAGGCCTATCAATGGGAGGAATGATGAATTGAGATAATTTATGAAATCCCTTGCCCTCTGAGTCCCTATTAGTATAATTTATATTTAAAATTTGTTCCACCTGCTAGACACCCTGGTTATTGTAGCAAAATGCAGCTACTGACTCCCTTTCTGTGATGTTACCTGACCGTGCATGTGCTGTGAATAACCTTGAGAACAGATTCTGTGCACACACAAAAAGGGAAATGCTGGTCTCTGTTGTAATGCTAGGAGGAGGCCCACGCCAATGACAGCCGTGATAATAGTATAATAGCAACAATTACTTTTAAAACATCTACTCTATTTCAGATTTTGTAGGAGAAAATATGGGAAGTTGACAGGATTCTGCAGTGAGGCCAGGGGCGGGTGAGACACTGTGTGATCTGCCTGTGCAGAGGAAGGGGCAAAACTTTTACAAACAGCAGCTGTATCCCAAAAAGTATGATGTGATTTGCATAAGAGGTCTCCATCTTTCATTAATCCTAGTGGACTTTGGACAAGTCACTCTCTCTACCATTCCCAACTTCCTTAAGCATAAAAAGAATAACCGTCTTCCACATTCAGCATTCTGTACTCCTTGGCATCCAGCTATATCAACAAATCACCGAAACCAATAGCATTGTTAGAAGGGGATACAATTCCGTAGGTAAAAACGATTCATTTAATTCCTCTTTATTTTCTGGAAATATCATTGCTATCTATCACTTAGCCAAGAATAAGTTAGGACTTCACAGATTTGCATGGACACTGGAATTGACTTATAAATGTTTCTTATTTAAATTTTAATTATTAAAGCTTAATTGTATAATCTGCCTGGTCAATGTCCTCCTAGTGTATGTATAGTGTTAGAGAACAAAGCTGAAGCATGCTAGAGAGCGACTCTGCATGAATTTCCTATCATGGACACAATTACATTTCTAATACCTGTTCCCTAAGATGCAGAAATAACATCTGGTTATTTCTGGTTATTCCTATCAACCACTATTATCATGTTCACAAATTTCAGAGTGATCAGCTCATAGGAATCAAAGCAGTGGAGATCGGAGATCAATTACTATCTAGTTAAAATGTCTAGATGATGTTTCTGAATGCTCAACTAGATTCCTTTCCTCCTCCTGCAATTGCTGCTTGGGAGAGTAGCATATGAAGGAAAAATCAAGATTTTATAAGATCAAGATTCTCTAAGGGGGGACAGCACCAGGTGACAGGGGCAAAAATGTCTTTCTAAATGTGACAGACATGAAAGAAAGTGAAGAAAAGTTAAAAATTACCATAGGGCAGGCAGGACACCTGCTAAAGAACCTTCTGCTGCCAGTCACAGCTGGAAAGAAAAATGAAAGAGAGGCCAACAACTGTCCTAGAAGCATGAAATCATTCTTTTGTCTTTTTTCCCTTATGAACAATTACAGTATGCAAAAATGAGGGGGGATCTCAAAGTATTAGGATGAAAATTTCAGCAGCCTCTGCATATAAATAGCAGAGGCACGGAAGTATGCCTCTTTGAAAACAAGATGTGTTTGGGAGCCCGCGCATTGAAGAAAGTGGTAATTAATGTGTAGTGAATGACTTTGAATGAAGGATGAATAGGGCCATAACAATGGGTAGATTTTTTTTTCTTTTCTTTTTCCTTCTTTTCTTTTTTTCCTCCTTTTTTAGGTTAAAGCATTGAAGAAAGAAAGCTGTTAAAAGATGGCACTGGGAGGCTCCCACTTCAATGTCTATCTTGTGCAGCTTTCCTTTCGGGGGCTGTGGTGGCGGAGTTTGTTTTGTATTGCTCTCCAATCACAATGGAGTTCATTTGCACCAATTTCATTTTTGTGCGTGCTCCTCAATGTTTTCTCTTTCTGCTGGATTTTTTAAAAAATATGATTTTGGCAGGGCCTAGGCCTTTGATGATCCTTTTGAGCAAATGGTTTGCCCAAAGTTCAGATGAAGCCAGCCCCGTCTTCTTTTTCATTTACAACATCAAGAGGATTACAGAGAATAACTTTGTTGCCCAACATCAATGATATATCTTCAGGCTACTAGAAAGGTAGTTCTCAGAAAGTGTGTCTTCTAATAGTTTAGAACCTCCACAGGCTTCAGATAAAACAAGTATTAAATACAGAAAGCTCACAAGGATACCAAGGAAGGTTAAATTCACGCAACCTGCTTCATCTCAAACACCTGAAATATAGCTTTTTTTTTTTTAACTGTCGAAGTGTGATCGGGGTGAAGACAGCAGTACGATCTTATATAACAGAAGACAGAAAAAGACAGAGATGGAGTCACGTGGAGATGCACACACACATCAGTGAGGGAATACAAAAACAAGCTTGCCAAGAGGCCAGGGCATTTAATGGGCCCGAAGCTAAACACATGCGTAAATTCAGAATGGTAGTCTAGACAAAATGCTCACAGTGGAATTTTTTTTCTCTTAGTGAGGCCATGGAACCTAAGCCAAAATGTGGTTTTAAGGATTTTTTTAGGAATTCTCACAATTCTACCAGGTGTGGATGTACAGATCTGTTCCCACACAGCCAAGAAAGGGGGTGTCGCTCTCGGTTCCTCTCACCACTGCAGATCTGGCTGGGCTTTGGAGTCAAGACCACCTACCAGGTCCTTCCAAGCCTGTCATTCTCCTACCTCTTCCCCCGAGCCATCTTCTCTGATCTTCCATTTATAGGTTCTGTGAACAGTCCCGAGAGTTCATGAGGAGACATTGGCCTTCCAGGTGTGGGAGTCCGGCCGTGATCCAGTGTCATGTGTTTTGCTTGGTTTGGTTTTCTGAGGCAAGATCAAGATGCATCGCTCAGGCTGGTCTTGAACTCACAGCAGTCCTCCTGCCTCAGCCTCCTCAGAGCTAGGATTCCAGGTGTGTGGGGCCACAACCAGCAGGAATGGACTCTGTGAAAAAGAGTCCACAATTACAGCCGGGTGTGGCAACATAGCACGAGAGTGACTATTCGGTTTCTCCTTCTGCAACATGGCTTTGACGTGTCACCACTCCTCCAGAAGTGTTGGGCTTGTTTGAGGCTCCCACAGACCTGGAAATCACTTGCTGGGCCTTTGGAGACCCAATTTGTCTGTAATCCGCCTTTTCGATCTCTTGGGCTGCTTTCCTCTCACACCCTCAGTCCTCCACTTCATTAAAGTTTCCAGTGTTCTGCACGTGAGCATGCGTACTCACCATTGCTATAGTGCCTTGTCCCCTTCTCTCCTCTTCTCACCACCCAAGAAGCCCATACCAAAGATCCTTCTAATTTAAACATGATTTAAAAGGATGTTGCCCTGTTCTGAGGAGGTAAATGAGGCAGTTTCCTGGACCCCGGGGTCAACGGAGATGGCCATAGACTTGCCCGAGCAGAGCCCAGTCATTTCCAGCCAAAGCCTGAAAAGGTTACACACTGAGGGACACAATTACATTTCTAATACCTGTTCCCTAAGATGCAGAAATAACATCTGGCAAGAGAATATTCATCACAGCAATTGTACACAGTGGCAGAAAACTAGCAAAATCTTCATGGCCCCAAATGGAGGTTTAGTTAAATAAATGATAATCCCAAAATGGAATAATCTTTAGTCATTACAAGTAATTTTACAGACTAGTGTTTAATAACAATATTTTGGATAAGTTAGTGACTAGCTGAAAAGATTTCTAAATAGTATAGGTGGCATGATAATGAGTTGTATCTCTCTATCAGCCAGGGGTGGAAAAAAGAACCACAAAGAAATGCATCCAATTATTCTTAGAGTCTGTCTCAGAGGTTTTGGATGATAGCTGTTTTCTGTTGGCAAAAAATAAGAGCACAGCTATGAAAGCATGAGAAGACATGGATGGACCTTCAAAGGCATATTATTAACTGGAAAAAAAACCTGTATGATTCCAGCTATATGGTATTTTGGAAAAGGCAAAAGTGTGGAGATGGGAAAAAAATTAGTTGTTGCCAAAAGTTCAGGGAAAGGCAGGGAGGACTGGAGCGTCGGAGCTGTGTGTATGGTACTGTGATGGTGACGTGAGGCGTTTACCAAAAGTCACTGAGCTGTACAACACAGAGCCTCCTAATGTGACTATGGACTTGGGTTGAGAACAACGGATCAACCCAGGTTCGTCAGTTGTAACAAATGTGCACATTAATGTTAACGCGGGAGAAATTTGGGATGAGAACTTCAGAAAGCTCTACTTGCTGCTCAGTTTTCTATAAAACTGATAATGTTCTTAAAAAGTAAAGTGCGCTAACTTGGCAAAAAATAAACATGATATACTCTTACTAGAAGAAAAGCATTCTAAAAAAAGAATTCCTAACATTTCCACAAAGCCCCCCTTGGAGGTTACAGCCTCCTTCCCCACATCATCTGGACTCTGAGTGCTCTCTGCGGCTGATGCCAACACGTGCCACCAGGATGGCCCTCCGCCCAAGGCCAGGAGCTGTGCCATGTCCCCTGACCCCAGAGCAAATCTTCTGTAGAAGATTCTGACTGGGGAGACACCCCGGCACACGTGTGTACATGGGAACAGACCCAGAGAGAGGCAAAAATGAAAATACGCATGTGACAAATGTTTTATCTGCTCACTTAGGTTTTGGAAATATTAGTTCAGCCCTGGAAAGCATCTCTTTCTTCAGTACTTGCAATTATTTGAGCCTCTTGAGGAAAAAATAGTACCCATACAGTTGATCTTTCTTACAGGATTTCTGTCATTTGGCATCAATCATAGTATGGGAGCCTGAAAGTTTGGATAATCAACAAGATCCTACTAAATGCATTTTTTAAAATTAGCATGATCTTGTTGTAACTATTATAAGCAGGTTTTTTTTCTCATTTTCCTATAGAAATATAATGTAGTATTCAACAGTCATGAAAACAAAAATAATTTAACATTTTAGAATTAATTGAAATGTTTTTCATTTAAGAGACTAAAAATTCACATCCTTAAGTGAAACACGAGATATACAAGGTTAAATATCCCATGCTTTCTTCTATCAGAAATTCCCAACATTAATTATTGGAACAGCAAAATAAAAGAGATAATAGGAAACAGAGAGGTTGATTTTGTGGAAATGGAGCAAATCTGAGCTAGCGTGTGAGCAGGTGATAGGAAGGCAAGAGGAGGTAACATGGTTGATGAGGCAGTCTGAATATGTACCAGCTCTCTAACACGACTGTAGTTATTGTGGACAGCAACCATATTTCAATAAAAAATTGAAAAATGTAAACAGTCATTTCATCCCTGCATATTAAAAAGCTCATATCTTTAGTCTTCACTTAATTCTTGGGTTGCAGTGGCATTGTATAAATACTGAGTGACCTCCTCATATCACTTACAGAACTTGTATGTATAAAGACTCTTAGCTTTTAGGAAAAAATAGCAATGAAAATTACAACAAAGGAGACAACTTTCTGTTGTGGTTTGTAAAAAGGAATATGTACTGTACACACGGGCCCTTAACTCACTTCCTTTCAAGAAAAAAGACATTTTATTGAACGCATTCTTGCTGTGGTCGCTTCCATCACAATTAATATATATCCTCTTAAACACAAGGTGGATAGCACCGGCTGTCAGGATGGTCCAGTATTTGGGCCTCTTTTCATTATTTTGCTTCTAGTAGCACTTGAAGTCTCTGGTGTCTTACCTCTACTGAGACCTGGCATTTCTTTGTGTTGGAGAGGCAATTTAATCCATTTTTAGTGTCTGCAAACAGACTTTCAAACAAAACCTCCAACTCTTTGAATGTGCCCCAAGGACTCTACCAAACCTATAATCCTCCACTCTCTTCTGGGGCTGTGGAGGGTGGTGGTGGGAACAGAGCTGGTACCGACTAGGGAGCCTCATTAGTGTCTGTGATTCTGGGTTTTGTCACCAATCTGTTCTGAGGCCATTTCAAAGTTGGAGAAATAACTGTCCTCACATCTCAGGGAACCCCTCCCCCTCACCCCACGAATCCAGGCCACCCGGGGCGATCTGGAGACCCCCCTCTGCACGCAGAGGGAGCCACTCCACGCACCTTCGCTCACAGAGTCGGGGGTTCTGATCTCAGTCGGGTGAGAGCTCAGCAAGCTGGCCCCACTGTGGGTCTCATCCATAGATGCACAGTAAGTTCCTCTCATTCAAATCCAGAATGATGGGGAAGCAATTTTCTGTGCTTAGGTCTCTTAATCTTTAAGCACAGGGAAGCAATAAGCCAGCCCACTGTGGAGCTCATTGGAACTTTCAGATGGCGTAACCACTTTTGGTCATGGAGACCAGGGTGCAAGGTCAGCAGGCCAAGCATGTTCAATTGTGGACAGAAAGGAGAGGTGAGAGGAAAATAATTATTCTAGTGTTTTTTCTCTGTGGGAGATTTCATCTAAAGATAGGGAAAATGATAAACTCAAAATGTCTTTTGGACATTGGTAAAGCCCTAAAACTACAAACGACATGTCATGTGATGACCACATGCCTGGGAAGTGAACTCATCCAACCCTCACAATCGTCCATTAAATTCCCATTTTAGAGGCTGAGTAACTGAGGCCTGTCTGTCTCCAAAGCGCTTGCTCTGACTTTGGCACAGATTGACTGCTGTTAGGCGCTCTGATGAACTCTGAAATCTTGCACACCTTTCTCTTTTCTGTCGAATTCATGATGACCTATTAGTTTCAAATATAAAATATCAAAAGTGGCTGAAACATAATATTTAATCTCTAGGATAGAACTGAGACCTTTGAGTTTATGGGAATGGTATTTTGAAGATATATTTGAATTTTGTCTCCATTTCTGAAACAAAAGATAACAAAAGCATTGTTCAAATGAATCCTTCTAGCCCAAATGAATTTTTTTTGGAAGAAACATCTGACTCTGATTTATTAATGCTCGGGTTAGTTGACTAACAGTGACCCTTTTCCCATTGCCACCTTTAGCATGTGGGTGCCCAAGAAAAGCAGGACAGTGTAGGTCACAAGAAAAACAAGACGCACAGTATCATGGAGAGATCAGGGACTGTGTGTCAATCAGCATGTGGTTTGAAACCTGCTGCCCCCACTGCAGGGTTTGTAAACAGCAACTCATCTCTGTAAGCTCACTGAGGTATAGCAATGAAGAATACAGGGGCACAATTTACCTGCACTTGTTATTGGTTGTATTTCTCCATCAGTGGGCAGGTTATTAGTATGAACTCACAAACTGACACAAAAACATGTTTTTACAGTCAAAGGAGGGACATGTGGGGCTTTGAGTGGATGTGGTAACCTTGATGTGAACTATGCTTCACTTTTTATGTGTCAATTTTGGAATCTACAAAATGAGAGCTGGATGGGTTGCAAGGATACTGTGAGGACTGAGCGACATAAGTATGGAAAGCGATTTCACTATTATTGCTCCTGACTCAAAGCAGAGGGCTCATCTGTGCATCCTTGAAGGTTTAGGAAAGTAGAAGTAACCAGTGCCGGATTCTGGTCCAGCCAGTCATTAGACCTGAAGATTTATGTATGTATTTACCAAGCATTCAGGTTAGCAAATTCCAATCCCTTCCCTTAGGTTTTACCCTTTTTCACATTTCATATCAGCTGCTATCAGGAGATTTCCATTTATGTAAACTGTTCGAGTATATTATAGGTGCTCATTCAAGGTTTCTTTAGAGCAGATATGCTATTGCAGTTTTCAAAGTCTTTCTTATACACATGAATAATAACCCCCAATATTTAGTGAAGGCCCCAAGCCTTGTCTTACCTGCTTGATGTGAACTCTCCTAATTAATCTTCAGTCTCTTCTTTTTTTTTTTTTTTTTTTTTTTTTTTTGGTTTTTTGAGACAGGGCCTTGCTTTGTGGCTCAAGCTGGCCCTGGGCTCAGCCTCAAACTCACATCACAGCAATCCTCCTGCCTCTGCCTCGCGAGTGCTGGGATTACAGGCATGAGCCACCACACCCGGCACTGTGGCATGTGGTACTGATTGCTGCTGGGCGTGAGTCTCCACACCCAGTATAGGTATGTGGTTACCAGGGGTCGAATCCAGGTCCTTGCGCTTGCAAGACAGGCACCGGAACCACTGAGGTAACTCCCCGGCCCAATCTTCAGTCTCTTCTTACGGAGCAGGCAGCCAAAGCACAGGGGCCAAGGGATGTGTTTTAGCTTTGCTACCTCAGATCCTAAGATCGCAAAGGAGTAGAGCTGAGATCTGGATCCAAGAAGTCAAGACCCAAATCTTCATGTTCAGCTACTTCATTGTAAAACCTTTCTGGAAAATTCAGTCAAAGGAAAGGTCAAGGTAAATCAGTCAATGAATAAATGTGCAACCATCTATCCAGGGTAAAGACTCTGTTCCTCCTCTTTCCTTTTCTCCTTAAAAATATTTTACTGTTTTTGGAGAGGCACTTACCTCCCTTCACAGGGAGGCAAGATGGGAAAAGCACTGTCCCCGTCAGGGCTTCAGCAGAGCCACCCGCTGCCCTGCACCACCTGAAGGGGGACTGCGCCACACACCGGGAATTCCAGGCCCACCGCCTTCCCTCAGCAGCTTTATTGATTGTCCAGAGAATGGGCCAGAGGCTGGGGAAGGGCCCACAATGGAGAACGGGGTGCTTATCTTTGGTTATATTGTTTACTCTTTTTAAATCCTAAGTAACATAATTATTTTTACATTAACAAAACTTTTATTTCTTTTGCATAGAGAATAATTGACTAATTTTAGTAAAGATTTCTCAAAAAGCTTTAGTTCCAAAAGATTCCCACAGAAGACTCAACATGTAGAGTCTCTGCTGCCCTGAATCTTTGTAATCCACCCATTGTTTCTTTTCCTGCCAGGACTTTAATTTCCCATTAAAAATTGTCAAAACTAAAGGGCATAAAACAAAACGATCATTCTCTTGTGATCGAAACAGAGCCAAAACAGATTGGGGGTCTGTGCATCACGTACATTCTTTAAAATACAGATGACAACACATCACGTTTCTCTACTACATTATTTTGGAATATTTAGCCCTTTCCACAAGAAAAGTTGAGCCATTTCAGAGCAGGTTCCAAGTGGAAAGACCACTGGGGTGCCTCTCATCGGCGACATGCTTTAATGAGATGGCATTGAGAGAAGATGGCAAAAGGAACAAAGTCAGGTTTGTTGTGTAGTCTTCAGTAACCCAAGAAGCTGCACCGCTCGGGGGCAGAGACTGTGGAAAGGGTAATTACAGGGAGTCCCCATCGTACACACACTGTGTGGAAACAAGTGGCCATTGACAGGCCATCCAACGGTGGGAGGGTATGTCTCGGTGGCTTCTAGCTGACTCTCCATTGCAAAGGTCTGTCTCTAGGGATAAACAAGAAAGAAAATGCTGGTTAGGGCAAGGGAAATCCAGGAAGGGAGTCTCACAAGCCAGAGCTGTGAAAGAAAAAGGAAAAGAGATGAGTCCTCTTCCAATTCTCACGACTCATTGCAAATCACACAAAGTCTTGCTTTGGTCTAGATGTCTGCTGGAATATATGAAGGTTTGTGAGTTTAGGGAGATGGTCCATCACACAGAATAATTTGATGCAAGAATGTGCATGGGTGTAGTCGAGCAATCCCTAGGGTGAGCGGTGAAAATCTATCACTGAAACCACTACCTACAGGGTCGTGGGAATTACAGGCTCTGCTCCAGTATCTGCAGTGGACTCCTCATGTCTGCCCAGGACCCTGGGAAGGACTGTAGTAAAACTCCCGAATCAGATTGCTTTAGGATAAAACACACTGGGACACTAGGAGCTGAAGGATGCACAAGTGGTCTGAAGTGACCGCCTTCCAGGTAGATGCCTTCAGCATGATTGACTCAAAGGAGGAGAGAGCAGACGGGGAAGCTGAAGAGATGCTTTCAGTAGCACCAGGCCAGGTTAACAAGAGGCAACTGTTATTGCTACTGAGGAAAACTTCTTTCTATACTGAGCTTCAAAGCACGATGAGTTGGAAGTTGTTCCAGTGGCACAAATACTCCAGCAATAGGGAAAAATCCCCATCATGATTAGGGCTGAAACAGCAATAGTAAAGAAGCATTTTGATGAGTACAATTATACAAGGTTGATATTTTTTTTAAAGACAGAATCCTCTGACCTTGATTACACTGTTTGGTGTATATACCTTCTTCCCTTTAGAGAAAGCTCAACCCCCCTGAATAAATTCAGTTCGTGTTTCAAATTCAGTTTTAATGCCAGACTGAATTAAAAATAAACACGTAATAACACACATATGGTGTTGGTACTCAGGGCCTATAATACATACTTTGTTGTTCTTTGTCCAATGTGTTTGGTGTAGTGTGTTTTGCCTAGCAGGTAGTAAGTAAATACATTGAATTACCTCATTAAGTCAGAAGGTGTGATTTTCCCTTTAATAGCTGCATGTTGAAGCCATAGATTCACAGTTAACCTGCTTTGGTCATGACCTTTTTGCATGCCACGTCATATGGGCCTTGTACATCTCTTAATTTAGAGAATTTCACATAAGGCTTTACACTCTTCCCCCATTTTTCTTCCTTCCTTGCAGGGTGATGTCTCTGAGTTATCTTCATGGCTCACTGAAGGCCCTTCTTCCTGTTGTTTTTGAGGTCTTTCCTCTATCACTTACAAAACCTTTTAATCCTTCTTTTCTTCAGTGGCCCATACATTCTCATGAATTCCATATCCGTATCTTTAGCACAGAGTGGGTTTTTTAATTTGTTTGTTTTAGGTTTTTCGTTTTTTCTGTGTTCCAGCTGCCGGTTGCCAACAAGAAGCCTACAAGAAATCTATAATGGATGGACCCAGGATAATTTAAATTCAAGTTTACCCATCATTTCTCACCAAATCTCTTATATTCCTGACAAGACCGAAGGCCCAAACTGTACCGAGTTACCCACGTCTAGAACTTACCAGTCATCTTAGACTTGTGCTTCCCTGTACCCTGACGTTCAGCCACTGTCCTTCTAACCGTCCTCTCCACACAGTGACCTCTGCTCCTCAGAATGATGGCAGCAGTGCCTTTCTGTGTAGCTCGGCCTTGGATTTTCTGTCTCCAATCCAGCCTCAAGTCTCCCTTCACAATGATTTCTCTAACAAAATCAGAGATGTGAACGTTTTGCTAACCGGGAAGCCCCAGGGCACACTGTGAGCTTCAAATCAAGTTGCCATGTGGGCCTTTTTGTGCTGTGAACCAGCGCGCGCCTCATCCCTTCTTTCCCCTGCGTGAACCAGTTGGGATGGTTTTGGTTTCCCTCTAGTCACAATCGCACCCTTCCTCCGAGCTTTCTCCTCCAGTCCTTTTCTGATTGTGGCCGAGCAGACGTTGTTAAGACGACCAGTGCTCAGAACCACTTCCCAAGGGATCCGGTGCAGAGACAATTGCCTCCTCAGCATGATCACATGAGGGAGAGGCGGGAGAAACTCTCCTGAGGTTGGGAGATTTGCTGATCTCTCAGGACCCCAGGACCACCTTCCAAGAGAGGAAAGAATGAGATCGTGTTTCACAGAGTGAAAAGACTCTTGGTAAGTATCAGATCAGATAAAAAGAAATAGTACCTTGTGGACAGAGAAGCCATGAATGGAGGAGTAGGAGGAAGAGATTCTCTCTCATAAAGTCCAGAAAGCA